>JARQOD010004070.1:0-58322 GCA_033576555.1 Oophaga sylvatica | reverse complement strand
AAAATTTGTCCATGAATTCAAAATAGTAGGGCCCCTTTGGAGGTGGGCTATTTGTCCATTGATCCAAAGCAAGAGGCTATTGTTTGCTTTATTGCCATATGTTATTGGAGTGTGATGTTTCCTTTTTATCAACTTAACAATTTTTTTACAAATGGGATGTTTTGGGGGCCCCCTTTTGAGCGGAAGGATGTTTTGCCCTGCGCCATTTCATCTTTGAAATTTTTAGATTGGCGAATGACACGATATGTCTTTTGCAGCATAGGGTCTTCAATTACGTGTTATCAATTTGATTGAGAAGTCCTCTAGCAGCAAATTAATTGGCGTCAAGGGTTCTTGATTTGGAAGTATTCTATTTTTCTTTTTTGTGAAATATTGTATACTTTGTGCTTGGTGTTGCCGTTGTGTGCAGCATTTGCTCAAGGATCGTTATTCATTCTTTCTCTTGCTTGGCCGCCCTCTGTCAGGCTGATCAGCAGTTCTTCGACAATTTTTTGTCTTTTTATTAAGACACAGGTAGCATCGGGGCGATTGCTTTTAGTGAGCAAGCGTGCTCAATTTGTTCCATCTTTGCTGTTGCCTACATGTTGCCTCATGTTGCCTGATGTTCCTCCAACGTTTCCTCACAGTGTTGCCTCACAGTAAACTTAAAAAAAAGCTTACCTTAACTCGCCACCAGGGAAGCTCCCTCTTTATTAGATATTACTTAACTATTTCGGGCTTAATACTTAGGTATCCTGGTTAGCCCACACAGCTAGCTGCTAGTGGTAGTAACTATGGATACCTAAGTTACTGTTCGCTGTGGAGACTCATGCACACAACTCACGGTTGAGCTGTGGATGACTCATGTGCACAGACACAGACACGTCCAAATTAGGTATATTGATTATGGTATATGGGTTTGAAGGACTGTTTTGCAAAAGGAGAGGCGACCAGGCGAGTTAAACACTCTGGTGAGAAATGGAGTGAGTTGTTTCCTTTATGATTTATAAAACATTGGTTGAAAAATTATTTGGTCCAGGACTTAAAAAATGTTTTACCTTAAAGAAATATTTTCTTGCAATGCCATGATGTAAGTCTGTATACTTTCTTGTGTCCTCACCCTGCCCAAGAGCTGCGATATGACAGACCATGTGGTAAAACACAGCCATTACAAACCCCAAGCAGGGCATATTGATAAGATTATTCAGCACGGGAAACTTTTTTTTTATACGTCCAATTGTGGAAATTTATTAATTTCCAAGATGCATTGATTAAAATGAACTTTGTTTGTGGAACAACCTATAAGTCCCCAAGGTCCAATATTACTTGCCCAGTGCTTTGAGCCTGCTGCTATAGAATGGTGCCATTTCTTGGTGACCCACCCAGCATCATGGCAGGAAGCAAAGCCTGGTCAATTTTTGGGAGTGAAGAGGGAATGGTATTATGTGGAGACATTCCCATCCAAAAGTCCCAGTGTCTGCCCCTATAGAGGCCACTGAGGCATAGGTTGAAGAGGGAAAAATTTTATTTGTGTGCTTTTTATGTCAGAGCATGACCCTGTCTGTGGAGAATAGGAAACATGTCTCACCTGCTATCTCTCTCTATCCCTTATGCTGCTGGAGCTGGTGTCTTTATAGATTGTTGTCGGTATACACAGGTGTATAGGCTCTGCCCTTCTTTTTTTTCACTCATTGCGGAGTATTTTTTGCCGTTTGGGGTTGGATATTGATTTCTTCAGCTCAAGATAGGAGCGAAGTGGATGTGCGTCTCTACTCCTCCCTGACCAGGCCCACAAACCCGGCTACTTAATTTATATGTTATTGGGCTGAAAAATGGCTGATTTAGTTAACAAGGAACACAGTAGTGGATAATCAATTTACATTTGTAATGGTGGGTTGCAAAATAGCTAATTATACATTAATGGGGTTGTATGTGCTGACCACGCACCACAATTGTGGGTTTCCAGGGATATGGGGTACTCGGAGCGAGCCCATGAAAGTCTATGGATTGTGTACTGGTAGCGGTGGCTCGGTCCGTGTCCTGGCGGTCAGGCTTATGATGGGGGGGATTATTTTACAGGGGATGGTAGATAACAGTTCGTGACGCCACCTGTAGTTCTGATCACTAAGACCGCGCTGCTGTAGATCTCTGAGGGATGTTGTGGCAGCTAATGACGGGTCCCCCACAGGTGGGACTGGTCCCTCAAAGTCTATGGTTTTTAATGATGTAGGGTGCAGTTAAATGAATCAGTCTCACACCATCCAGCGTCTTTCCATACCTTTTACTTGTCAGATGTTTAGGCAGGTCCCGGGGAGCTGGTCGGGGTGGAGAATGCACTTCGAGATAACAGCTGAGCAGGTTAGAGGCCTCCTTAACTTCCAATATGTAAGTGAGTCCAACTTGCATGAAGCGTAGTTAACTCCGAATACTCCAGCTAACTCTATAGCTGTACTGCCCGGCCAGCATTGTGGTGGAGCCTTCCAGTGGTGAGACCCAAGTCTATATTTGCTGATCAGGCTAGACTGTTCTCCCTGACTCCGGTTACGTACCGACACTAAGGCTTGCCCCTGCGACTTATAGTCCAGCGAGTCTCTGGTTTTCTCGTTACTATGCCTGAAACAATAGCAACTCCTTGGTCCCCAGTGACCGGATAATTAGTGCAGGTAATTCACTACCTAAGGCACTTTTCTATCTTCTCCACTGTGCCCTTCGCCCTGCTTTCCACTCTTAACATAGGCACTGCACACTTCCTATGGTAGTACAAGTCAATCCTTTCTTACTTCTTCCTTGGAGCTCGCTGACAGATTCTCAGTGTTCTCCTAGTTCAGGAACACATCGACTGAACTCCACTGTCCTTGAGACAGGCGACAAGTTTCTGCTGCTAACTCTTCTTTCCATCCAACTGTCTCTATCTTCAGGTTAAGGAACAGCTCTGACTAGGCTAGGATGAACTGGCTCACCCTTACTAGCCTCCACTTTCTGAACTGCTGACAGGAACTAACTGAGTGACTGTCTTTCACTTCCCTTCCTGGAAGACTCAGCCCTAGCTGCTGTACATCACTAGCTTATATACCCTGAGGGTGTGTCTAAAGTGTGAATGAATGATGTAAAGCTTTAACTGTTACCTTTCTGTGCAGACTCCAGGATTTTATGTGTGCCTTACATACCAGGGCTACACATCCCCCCTTGGTAAAACACAGCACTCCCGGGCTGTAAATATAAAAAGAAAGACATTTTGTTTTGCATTTAAACAATAACATGAAACTCATCCCATCCGGGAGGTACGAAATCTTGAACGTTACATTATGTACAATGGACAGTAAAACATTATCAAAATTATCAAAACTTTCAATAAATATACAGTATTCTTGTGGAGGACCCGCACCAAACCTCCCACGTGGGTCCTGGGTGGGCTGCAGGACTTCTGACTGCAGACCTCACTCAGTGCCACACCATACGGGTTTTATGTTCAGAGGTAAGTCAAAGCTTCGTGTGAAACCAAGACAAGGCACCGTAGTGCAACTATTTACAGGATACAGTTTTTGGGCTGGCTCAGTCCTCAGCCACGCAGTCCATTATAAGACATTTTCAAGTAATTCACATTATATCACAATACTTTAAATTCCTTCAAGTGCGATAAACTTCTTTATACAACTTTATACAATTGGTCATAAATAATAATCCTTTTCTGAGTCATAATAAACTAGTTTGTTAGGACTACTGTTGATAACGAATAGGTAGCTTCCCTTTCGTTGTACGTTCTGATCTACGTGGAGTAGCATCAGTATAATGGTCTCTGATCTATCTGTTCTGCGTAACGACAAACTATAATACTGTCTCAATCTTTCTATGGATCTGGCAAGCGTACTGAGGGCTGGGCGGTGTGAGTCAGCTTCACCAGGGGATCCCATAGCATGGGGCACTGCTTCTGGTGATTCTACTTCTTGAGGTTCTGCAGGCTGGGGTTCTGCTGGAATAGGTACCTCTAGAACTGGCTCTGTTGGCACAATGGGCATGACTGGAGGTGGAGTTTCCTCTTGTGGCTGATAAAACTGCAACACAGGAATGATTACCGCATCTCCCAGTCTGGGCCAATCCGCAGGTAAATCTCCCAGATCCGTGTGTATAACCGCTTCAACACACTCTTCTTGATTCACAATAGGGTTATCTTCCCGAAGCTTCAACTGGTCTGGACACAACTTTAAATGATCTCTTGACACAGTGGCAGTCGTTTTTCCTCCATCCTTGCTGATGATACAGACTTTTCTGTTATCAAATTTGGAATCTTGTACGACATATGGTTCTTGTTCCCACTGGTTGTCCAACTTGTGCAGCTTCCTTTTCCTTTTTAACACAATTTCTCCAGGCGTGAAAGGCTTAGCGGGAGCATTCTTGTTGTAAACATTTTCCTGCTTTTCCCGTGCTTTATTAAGACTTTCTTCTACGCAGGCTTGCACTCTTCTGTATTGCTCTTGCCGATTTGTGTCCCAATTTTCAACAGTGTCATCTGCCTCTGGTTCCACCACACCAAGTTCCAAGTCCATTGGCAGTCTTCCAGGCCTTGCTCTCATAAGGTAAGCTGGTGTGCAGTTGGTAGAACTCACTGGTATGTGGTTGTACAAGTCAACTAGGTCAGGTAACAATTCTGGCCACCGATTTCTTTCTTCCAGTGGTATGGATTTTAGCAAGTCAACGACAATGTGGTTCATTTTCTCGCAAAGGCCGTTGGTTTGGGGGTGGTATGGCGTCGTTCTAATTTTCTTACACCCATACAAGTGACAAAATTCCTTAAACAGATCCGCTTCAAAAGCAGGGCCTTGATCAGTCAGTACCTGCTCCGGATACCCATGTGGTCTGCAGAAGCTTGCTTGGAAGGTCCTTGCTGCCGTCACTGCTGTCTGATCCTTGACGGGGATGACCACCAAAAATCTCGAATAATGATCCACCATGGTCAGGGCATATGAGTATCCAGACCTGCTTGGCGACAATTTGACGTGGTCCAAGGCCACGATCTCCAAGGGACGAGTCGTCCGGATAGGCTGCAGGGTGCCTTCTGACTACCGTAGTCCCTTCGTCTGAGACCACAGGGTCCACAGTTCCGACACCACCTCTCGATGGAGCTGCGCATTCCTACCCAGTAGAACCGGCACCTCAACAGAGTCTCCAGCTTTCTCCAGCCAAAGTGTCCCGCTTGATCGTGGTAGGCTTCCAACACCATTTGGACGTCTGCCTTGGGGACCACTATCTGCCATACCATCTCATGGGTCCTGGGGTTGACGTATCTCCTGCACAACTTCTCACGGTATAGGAACAACCGGCTTCTCTCATTCCACAGGAGCTTTGCTGACATAGGTGCATCTTTTTCCAAGGAGGAACCTTCCTGTCTTAACAACTCCTTGATACGGCTGACCACTGGATCGCTGTCCTGAGTCTCTTTCCAGCTGTGATGGGGTAAGGGATTTAATGTTGTGCCATACTGCTTTCTGTAGACACGCTGCTCATGGATTATCCCATTTCGATGGAACGCAGGTAGCTCAATTTCTTCCAGGTCGTCCGATTCTTCTTCCGTGTCAGATTCATGCGGCATTCGGGACAATGCGTCGGCGTTAGCATTCTTACGGCCTGCCCGGTACTTGATGGTAAACTGATAATTTGACAACCGAGCCATCCAACGCTGCTCCATGGCTCCCAGCTTGGCTGTTTCCAGGTGCGTTAACGGGTTGTTGTCTGTGTACGCCGTGAACTTGTTGGAATCAAGGTAGTGCTTAAATCTTTCAGTAATGGCCCAGACCAGCGCCAGAAACTCCAGCTTGAAGCTGCTATAATTTTCCGGATTCCTCTCAGTTGGCCTGAGTTTTCTGCTGGCATATGCGATGACTTTTTCTTGGCCATTCTGCTTCTGACTGAGAACTGCTCCCAAGCCTTCATTGCTGGCATCGGTGTACAGCAGGAACGGTTGGCTGTAATCAGGATAGGCCAAGATTTCATCACCTGTAAGGATCTCTTTCATCTTTTGGAATGCTTCAGCCTGTTCCTTACCCCAATTAAAGGGAGGGTTTCTGCTCTTTAGGGATTGTCCTACTAGGAGGTCCTGTAGAGGCGCTGCCTTCTTCGTGTAATCTTTCACGAACCTCCTATAGTAACCCGTTAATCCCAGGAACTGTCGCACTTCCTTGAGGTTCTTCGGCTCCGGCCATTTCTGGATGGCGGTGACTTTCTCTGGGTCCGGCGCTACTCCCTCTGAACTGACGATGTGCCCCAAGTATTGTACCTTCTGTTTAAGTAGATGGCATTTTGAGGGTTTCAACTTCATCCCGTACCTGGACAGGGACTCGAATACTTCTGCCAGGTGCTTCAGATGGTCCTCGTATGTCTTGGAATACACGATGACGTCGTCTAGGTATAGCAGCACGGTTTCAAAATTGAGATGTCCCAGGCAGTTCTCCATCACTCTCTGAAATGTTCCCGGGGCACTGCTGAGCCCAAACGGCATTCTGTCGAACTCACAGAGCCCCATTGGGGTGGTGAAAGCCGTTTTCTCACGATCCTCCTCAGCCACAGCCACTTGCCAGTATCCACTAGTCAGATCAAGGGTAGAAAAGTAGTTAGCCGTTTTCAGAGCAGCTAAGGACTCCTCAATTCGTGGTAATGGGTAAGCATCTTTATGTGTTATGCGATTCACTTGCCTGTAATCCACACACATTCTCATACTACCATCTTTCTTTTTAACCAGAACTAGAGGTGCTGCCCAGGGGCTACAACTATCCCTTATCACCCCGGCTTCCTTCATATCATGTAACATTTCCTTAGCTTTCTGATAGTGGGCTGGAGGTATAGGCCTGTACCGCTCTTTGATGGGAGGATGACCACCTGTAGGGATATGATGCTGTACTCCCTTAATGGCCCCAAAGTCGAGGGGGTGTTTACTAAACACTTGTGCGTACTCTTGTACCACCCGTAATACCCCTTGTTTCTGGTGGGCGGGAGTGGTGTCTGTCCCGACATGGAGTTGCTGACACCAATCCGCCACCTGAGTTGCCGGGTCATTATCCTCCGCTAGTTGGCGGGAGTCTAAGGACTCAGTCGGGAGAATAGAATTATTATCGACGGCATGTAATTTAGCAACTGTTGCATAACGGGGTAAATTTACTTCGTCATCTCCCCAGTTGAGAAGCCGTACCGGTACTCTCCCATTTATCACTTCCACTACCCCCCTCGCTGTCATGAGTGTGGGTCTATGTTCTGAACAATGGGGTTCTACTACTGCTTGGTAGTTCTGTCCTCTCAGACCTATGGCTGCCCTACACCATATTATCATTTCACTCATTGGGGGTATCACAATAGGATTCGAGTCGGTGACCCGTACATTACCAATCTCACCGTCTGTAAGCTTCGCTTGCTGCTGACACATCAGGGCCCGGATCTCCCTCTGGATCACTCCCTTCTGCCTTGGTCGGGCAATCTCAGCGAGCTGTTGGAGTAGAAACACAACTTCTCCCAGACAGTTACTGATAATGTTAGTACCCAAAATTATATTTAAACCGTTCTCTTCATTTACAGTCTTTACTACTAGAAGCCCCTGGTCTTTCAACTCCTCTCTGCCCACTTTCACATCCACACTTTTGGTCCCGAGTACTTCCACAGGGAGACCATTAGAAGCATACACGGTAAAGTCAGGGCTCGGGGGTTGAAGACTATCCATAGACCAGAACTTCGTATATAGGACATCAGGTATTATGGTCACCTGAGACCCAGTATCTAGCAACGCCGGAACTGCGATCCCGTCCAGAATGATGGACAGGTAGGGTCGTCCACCCACGAACCTGCGGTTCCAATCTAAGGGGCCTGACGAGTCTCCACCTGGGTGTTGGCCCTCGAACCCAGGTTCTGCCCGTTTAAAGGACACTGTGTAGACATATGACCTTTCCGGTTGCAGCGGTAACAGATGATCTCCCGGCGAGGAGGGTGCTGGTCAGGGGTTGCTCCTGGGGGCGGCGTTGTCCTCCTCCGGTGGGGCGACGTCCTCCTTCTCCTCCGGTTCATCCATGGGACATCCTCCGGGCAGTCGGCTAATAAGATCTTTCCTTCTTCCTCTTTCCGCAGCTGCAGGGCACTCATCACAGCAGCCAGATTTTTAGTCAACTGGCGCACTTCCGAGCGCAGACAGTCCAATTCACTAGGGGGCGTCACCTGCGTTTTGGCTTCTGCCGCTAGCGGGGAAAAGGTGGTAACTGCCGGTTCCAGAGTGACTTCACCCTGGTGATGTTGGGTTGCCACTTCAGGTTTGCCCAGGGGTCGCAGTCCTTTTATTGCCATGTCCTTTAGGGCATCAAAGGTGGCACCTGGATGATCTAAAGACCACCAATTTACAGTTCTGCGTTCCGATTGGGACCTCAGTCCTTGCACAAATTGTTCTTTCAGCATCTTACTTTCATCAATGACACTTATGGTATTAACCTGCTTGAGGGCTCTCAGGGCCCCTTGTAGTCGGCAGGCATAGTCCCTTATGCTGTCACTTGGTTGCTGTGAACAGTTGTAGAATGCCATCCGGAGATCTGTTTCGGTGCGATCTTCAAAAATGGCCTGTAACTTTAAGAGGATCGCAGGCACCAACTCCTGGTCCGTGGTAGCCCAAGTCTCCACTTCTCTCTCAGCAGCGCCAGTTAGCTGCCCTATTAATACTGCAGCTTTTTGCCTCTCAGACATGGAGTACATTTCCAGGACACTGCATATCTTCCGTTTGAATCCTGCTAAAGTGCCTGGCTCGCCGCTGTACTGGGGGAGCCATTTCGCCCCAGGCATATATGGGAGCGTTAGTGGCATGAGCGGGACCACCGGGCCGGGTGCTGGGCCTGCGCCCCCATCCGGCGCTACAATGCCACGCGGTGCGGGGTTGGGGCCTCCGGCTGGGGCCGCACCGTCGGCCGGTTGTTGCGACATTTTAGTGCCCCCTTGGTTAATCGGGGCCTACCGTTTCCAGAAGCTGCTGCTCCACAAGCACAGCGATGGGGACAGGACCTTCGTCGCAGGCGCTCTGATGTCAGAGCGTTCACTTCCTGTCGCAGGACCTGCCGCTGAGTCAGAGCCGGGGGCATGTCCGAGACTCTGCGCGCTTTTCAGGTACGCCCACCTTCTTCTCCAGCGCCTCAGGGCGCGAATATGGCGGCAAATATGGCGGTATTTGGCGCCAGAAGCACAAACAGTCTTTTTCACCAAAACACTCCACAGGCACACAGGGCTCGCAATGCTGCAAGTTTCGGATCCTGTTCGTGACGCCAAGTTTTTGTGCTGACCACGCACCACAATTGTGGGTTTCCAGGGATATGGGGTACTCGGAGCCGAGCCCATGAAAGTCTATGGGATTTGTGTCACTGGTAGCGGTGGCTCGGTCCGTGTCCCTGGCGGTCAGGCGTATGATGGGGGGGATTAATTACAGGGGATTGGTAGATAACAGTTCGTGACGCCACCTGTAGTCTTCTGATCACTAAGACCAGCGCTGCTGTAGATCTCTGAGGGGATGTTGTGGCAGCTAGATGATGGGTCCCCCACAGGTGGGACTGGTCCCTCAAAGTCTATGGTTATAATGATGTAGGGTGCAGTTAAATGAACAAGTCTCACACCATCCAGCGTCTTTCCATACCTTTTACTTGTCAGATGTTTAGGCAGGTCCCGGGGAGCTGGTCGGGGTGGAGAATGCACTTCAAGATAACAGCTGAGCAGGTTAGAGGCCTCCTTAACTTCCAATATGTAAGTGAGTCCAACTTGCATGAAGCGTAGTTAACTCCAAATACTCCAGCTAACTCTATAGCTGTACTGCCCGGCCAGCATTGTGGTGGAGCCTTCCAGTGGTGAGACCCAAGTCTATATTTGCTGATCAGGCTAGACTGTTCTCCCTGACTCCGGTTACGTACCGACACTAAGGCTTGCCCCTGCGACTTATAGTCCAGCGAGTCTCTGGTTTTCTCGTTACTATGCCTGAAACAATAGCAACTCCTTGGTCCCCAGTGACCGGATAATTAGTGCAGGTAATTCACTACCTAAGGCACTTTTCTATCTTCTCCACTGTGCCCTTCGCCCTGCTTTCCACTCTTAACATAGGCACTGCACACTTCCTATGGTAGTACAAGTCAATCCTTTCTTACTTCTTCCTTGGAGCTCGCTGACAGATTCTCAGTGTTCTCCTAGTTCAGGAACACATCGACTGAACTCCACTGTCCTTGAGACAGGCGACAAGTTTCTGCTGCTAACTCTTCTTTCCATCCAACTGTCTCTATCTTCAGGTTAAGGAACAGCTCTGACTAGGCTAGGATGAACTGGCTCACCCTTACTAGCCTCCACTTTCTGAACTGCTGACAGGAACTAACTGAGTGACTGTCTTTCACTTCCCTTCCTGGAAGACTCAGCCCTAGCTGCTGTACATCACTAGCTTATATACCCTGAGGGTGTGTCTAAAGTGTGAATGAATGATGTAAAGCTTTAACTGTTACCTTTCTGTGCAGACTCCAGGATTTTATGTGTGCCTTACATACCAGGGCTACACATCATGTCTGTATTTAGCGTTGTAGTGTGGGGGATTTCTTATTCAGGAAAGAAATGTGAACATGCAATGGGTGGAAAAAGCTTTGCACATGTCACCAATTTTCTAAGCACAAATATTTCTAAAGGTGCTGTTGACATGAAATTATCATCAGATGTCAGCAACAACCCATCCAAACCACACAAGCAAAGAAATCAAGCTACTGAAGTCCATCAATTAAGATATTGTCATGGGTGTATCGCCACGAGGATCGTCGCGATTACACACTCTGACTTCTCACAGCTGAGTTGCTGTTTCTTTGTGTTTGGTAATGAGGGAGTTAATTTTACCTAGCTCTTTGCTAAGACTAGGTCCAGCCTCGCCCGGCTGCTTTTGATTATGTTCTAATTAGATTCCTTCATATACCTGCCAGTCTGCTTGTTAGATGCCGGTGAAAGCATTCATGTAGTCTAGCAGACTGGATCGGTTCTGAGAATACTTAAGCTAAGAGCTCCTTAGTTGTTTTTACTCTTACAGCTTATAGTTTATCTCTGAGACCTTAGGTGTTCCTACTGTGTGTGAGTGTTGTATGTAAGACTTTATTTACTTTATTTCTTGTCTTTCTTGTATGTCTTTCTGTTCATTAACCGTTACCTGTTCATTCCCTTTGGTGGTAATCAGGGTCCTTCTTAGGACTAGATTACAGTTGGCAGTTATTGATAGGAGACAGGGTTTACGCTGGTGGCCTGGACCTCTGTACCTTTAACAGTACCTCCAGGTAGAGGGATTAGTTAGGACCCCAGTTTAGGGTCAGCATAGACCCCGGTCACCCTCTAGCCGGAGACAGTGTATAACGGATTCCGTATTGACCCACTGGACATTGTCAGGTAATTCTATGTTATCATATATCTATGCGCATGTTATATAGGATGTTGCCCTTTTGATATAGATTACTGACATCACATATATATATATCTGCTATACAGCGTGACATTTTCACCGGCCCATACTAAAGATTCTCCCCAGCTGTCATGGATCCAGTAGCCCAGCTGGCCCGGCAGTTGCAGGGGTTGTCCATGGAGTTTGCAGACATTAAGTCCAAGGTTTTGTCCCCCCCGGAGCAAACCAGATCTGAACCTAAGGTTGCTCTCCCGGACAGGTTCACTGGTGGGCGGGACAAATTTTTTACTTTCCGGGAGGCATGTAAATTGTACTTTCGGCTGCGGCCTCGGTCATCTGGGAGTGAAGAGCAGAGGGTGGGAATTGTTATCTCGCTCTTACAAGGGGACCCTCAATCTTGGGCGTTCTCTATTCCTCCAGGCTCCCCAGATCTCCAGTCAGTGGATCGATTTTTTACTGCCCTGGGTCTGGTATATGATGATCCGGATCGAGTTTCCCTTGCTGAAACAAAGTTACGTAAAATACGGCAAGGAAATCGTCCAGCGGAGGAATATTCTTCTGAGTTCCGTAGATGGGCAACAGATACTCAGTGGAATGACCCAGCTCTTAGGAGCCAGTTTTGTCAAGGGTTGTCTGACAAATTAAAAGATGTGTTGGCTCAGTATGATTCTCCTCCATCACTGGAGGCTGCTATGGCCCTCGCTATTCGCATTGATAGACGAATTCGGGGAAGACGCGAGGTAACTCCGCCTCCCGTGATGACTCCGCCTACTACTAAAGTCCCTTATACTGAGGTTCCCCTGGTCTGTTCTGAGGAACCCATGCAGTTGGGAGGGACATCTTTTTGTAGGAGAGAATCGGCGGTGCGCCGCAAGACTAGAAGGTGTTTCTTTTGCGGGAGAGAGGGACATTTTGTTGGGGGGTGTCCATCCCGGGCCTCTTTGAGCAAAGGAGTTAACCTGGGAGTGTGTATTTCGTCCCCAAATCCCTCTCAGTTTCTCGTGCCTGCGGAGGTGGTGATTGGTACTAGAACTGAGAGGATTTCTGTTTTTCTTGATAGTGGGTCCGGGGCTAATCTGGTGGACGCTCGGTTTGCCCAGGTGCATGGTATGCAACTGAGTGTATTGGCCAAACCGGTCCCTATAGTCTCTATTGATTCTAGACCTCTCGGTCAAGGTAGCTTGGTACAAGCTGTTCATAACATAGATCTTCGAGTAGGGGCAATACATAAAGAGCAATTGTCTTGTTATGTGTTGGAGGGTCTACCTACTCCTATTGTGTTGGGACTTCCTTGGTTGGCTAAACATAACCCAGTGATTGATTGGCAATCCAGAAAGATAAGCCAGTGGGGTGAATTTTGCAGGAATAACTGCATGAGCACGGTCATCGGTGCGGTTGTGCCTAGGACTTTGTCTCCTTTTCTGGAGGACTTTGGGGAGATGTTCTCAGAGGAGGGGTGTAAAGAGTTTCCTCCTCATCGCGCATATGACGGCTCAATAAAGTTGCTTCCTGATGCCTTATCTCGTACTTTCCCAGGGGCCGGGATGACGGATGATCCGGTTCCTATTCCTCAGGAGGGAGTTGTAGTGTCAGCTGTATGCTCTGAGCTTGAGGGGGAGGTATTGGGGCTCAGGGGGATGCCCCTGTGGGACTTCCAGGGAGACTGATAGTTCGAGATCGGTTAAGACTGAAGGTTACGGGGAACCGTTACAAACGGATGGCTGATAGGGGGAGAGTTTTTGGTCTAGATCTGAAGGTGAACGATCTGGTTTGGTTGTCTACCAGGAATATAAAACTTAAAGTTTCCTCCTGGAGGTTGGGTCCCAGATTCATCGGGCCGTACAGGATCAGTTCCATAATTAATCTGGTGGCATTTCGTCTGGACCTCCCTCCTACGTTTAAAATTCATAATGTGTTTCACAAGTCATTACTTAAAAAGTATGTGGCACCAGTCATACCGTCACCTCTACCTCCTCCTTCAGTGGTGGTCAATGATAACGTGGAATTTCATGGGTCGAAAATCATTGACTCACGTCTCAGTCGCCGATCCCTTCAGTACTTGGTTCATTGGAGGGGGTATGGTCCTGAGGAGAGGACGTGGGTCCCTGCGTCTGATGTTAACGCAGATCGATTGGTTCGGACCTTTCACACAACTCACCCGGGCAGACCTGGCCCTGAGGGTCCGGAGTCCCCTCGTAGAGGGGGGGGTACTGTCATGGGTGTATCGCCACGAGGATCGTCGCGATTACACACTCTGACTTCTCACAGCTGAGTTGCTGTTTCTTTGTGTTTGGTAATGAGGGAGTTAATTTTACCTAGCTCTTTGCTAAGACTAGGTCCAGCCTCGCCCGGCTGCTTTTGATTATGTTCTAATTAGATTCCTTCATATACCTGCCAGTCTGCTTGTTAGATGCCGGTGAAAGCATTCATGTAGTCTAGCAGACTGGATCGGTTCTGAGAATACTTAAGCTAAGAGCTCCTTAGTTGTTTTTACTCTTACAGCTTATAGTTTATCTCTGAGACCTTAGGTGTTCCTACTGTGTGTGAGTGTTGTATGTAAGACTTTATTTACTTTATTTCTTGTCTTTCTTGTATGTCTTTCTGTTCATTAACCGTTACCTGTTCATTCCCTTTGGTGGTAATCAGGGTCCTTCTTAGGACTAGATTACAGTTGGCAGTTATTGATAGGAGACAGGGTTTACGCTGGTGGCCTGGACCTCTGTACCTTTAACAGTACCTCCAGGTAGAGGGATTAGTTAGGACCCCAGTTTAGGGTCAGCATAGACCCCGGTCACCCTCTAGCCGGAGACAGTGTATAACGGATTCCGTATTGACCCACTGGACATTGTCAGGTAATTCTATGTTATCATATATCTATGCGCATGTTATATAGGATGTTGCCCTTTTGATATAGATTACTGACATCACATATATATATCTGCTATACAGCGTGACAGATATATGCACTAATGAGAAATGACACATGGAAAAAGTATTGAACAGGTGTACTGAAATGTATTAAATACTTCATGTAAAAGCCTTTGTTGGTGATGACAGCTAGAGATGAGCAAACTTGTTTGGTAAAACACTCACCAATCTCAAATTCGGCATGAATGTAGTACATTCAGATTCATGTTAAGACATCTGAGCATTTTTACTAAAAATTTGCAAAATTCGGCAAAAGTTCGTTGCATGATCGCTTTTCCACTAATGCTTTTGTTAGGACTTTGGCTAGGATAGTGGTTCTGTATTATGAGCAGTGGAGATATGTTTGATGAGGGGAGGGAATGGGGAGAGGTTAGAGGAGCAGTGGACTGTTATTCTTCTTATTTTTTTCTTATATTAATGTGTGGAGATTCCGGCAGGTAATTAGGGAGTAGAAACCATCCACAACGTCCAGACGCAAGGGCTTGCATCATTGGCTGCCGAAGCCACATGTCCCTCTCCATATAAAGAGTGGACATGTTGCTTTTGTCAGTGTAACAGCGTAGAGATGCCACTCCTGCTGCTGCTACTGAATAGTAAGATAGGTAGGTAGGCTGTTGATTGTCAGTCAGCTAGTTCATATACATAGGATTCTGTGTAGCTTTTTAAATGATCTTTGAGCAAATCAGTCGTTTTGCTAATAGTGTGGTCCAGAGACACCAGAGCACATTTCAGCGTATAACTCTTTTGTGCTGCTAATATTGTGCTTGAGCCAGGAGTCCACATTTGAGAATCTAAATTGTTTGTTATAATAGCATGCTCCAAAAAGCAGGGCACATTTCAGAACCTAATCATTTTGTGCTCATATTTTTGCTCTGTCCAGGAGTCCACATTTGTGAATCTAAAATGTTTGTTCTAATAGCGTGCCTTAGAAAGCAGGCCATAATTCTGTTGAAAAATATTTTGCGCTGGTAATATATTTGGCCAGGCAGGAGTCCACATTTGAAAATATAAATTCCTTGTGCTAATACCTTGGTCCTGAAACAAGGCCACATTTCTGCAGAAAAATATTGGGTGCTGGTAATATATTTGACCAGGCAGGAGTCCACATTTTAAAACACAAATTGTTTGTGCTAATAGCAAGTTCATGAAACAAGCCACATTTCTGCATAAACATATTTTGTGCTAGTAATATTTTTAGCCAGGCATGAGTACACATTTTAAAATATAAATTGTTTGTGCTAAGAGCAAGTTCCTGAAACAAGGCCACATTTCAGCATAAAAATATTTGGTACTGGTAATATTTTGGGCCAGGCAGGAGACTATATATGAAAATATAAATTCTTTGTGCTAATACCATGGTCCTAAAACAAGGCCATATTTCTGCATAAAAATATTTTGTGCTGGTAATATATTTGGCCATGCAGGAGTCCACATTTGAAAATACAAATTGTTTGTGCTAATCTTGTATCGTCCTCCATCCAGGCTAATATTAGTAAAATATCCCATTTGCTGCTTGAAGACCGAGACAGCATGGGCCTGTGTGATTTTAAATTCCAGGGCGGAATTTCAACCCCAGTCCGTACCTGCCGATATGCCTTCCACTACAGCCAACCCAGCAGATGGAAACCCAAATTTAAAAATTAGGGACTGACACCAACGAAGTGGCATCAATTTCACAAGAGTCACCCACATGTCTTCCACTACAGCCAACCCAGTAGATGGAGACAAACCATGACTGTTCGCATTTCCACAAATTACTGTTAACATCTGCAGCAGCAACAGCAGGCACAGAAGTCACACTAAAGATGTCGTTTATCCATCAGGGCACCACCAGCATAGCAGAAGAAACGTTCTGAGAAAATGCTGGCTGACAGCTTAGGCCACTCATCCATTTTTGAAGACCAAAATGTGAAAAGGTCCAAACCCTACATGCTGTTATTGTTACTGAGTTCTAAACATTCCTGCACCATCCCCGCCATTCGTTCAACACGTGTCAGACTTGGACCCTGTTGTGCTGATTCACAAGCTGGTTTAAAAAATGTGGCAAAGGACTCACAGAAATTGCTTCAGACCCTTACACTACTGCTGATGCTGCTGCTAATGTTTTGGCGTTGACAAATTGAGGTGGGGAGGTTGGAAGTCTAGAGCTGCGATGCATACAGTGAGCCTCACTGCTGTCTTGGAGAAAACCTCTCTTAAGGTTGTGTAAAAGCGTGTTTCAGTTCTCCAGCATTTGCAAGTCCCGTTTTAGGGCAGGAAGCATCTGGCAAAATTTTGTCTTATAATGTTGATCTAACAGAGTGGCAACCCAGTAGTCAGCACTATTTCTTATCATCATAACTATACAGAGATCATGTTGCAGATAGCGCAGCAAGAAGGCACTCATATGTTGGGCTCTACCATGAGGTTCAAGCCCGTGCTGTGCTGATGAGTGGTTAACACTGATACTTGTTTCCTCTTTCCCCTCCCGCCAACTACAAACAACAGAGAGGGGATGATTATCCTCTTCATCTCCTGACAGTTGCCTCTTCCTCCTCCATTTGTTACTTGGATCTAGCACTAATAGATGTCTGGTACCACCAGCCCCCCTCGATCGCAGTAATCCACCCTCCCTTTCCACCCGCCTGTGTGACAACAGTCTGGAACTTTGAGACAATGTTATCCCTTCAGCATCCTCCTCTGCTTCCTCCTCTTCCTCTGGGACCACCATCTCCTCCCACAGGCTATTCAAAGTCTGCTCCAGCACATAGGAAAACGGAATAGTGATGCTGATGACTGCATCGTCAGCGCTAACCATCATAGCATTTTGAAACTTTTTTCCTCGTATCTTGCACCTTCGATAACATGTTGTCTGTTATCACCAGCCTCCCTCGTGATGCTGATGACGTCAGCGCTAAGCATATTAGTAGCCATTTTGAAACTGTGCAGAACGGTGCAGAGGTCCTTAATCTGTGCCCATTCCATAAGCGTGATATGCGCCACATCCATACTGCGTTGGCCCAGGCTATATGACATGGCATATTGCGTTAGGGCTTGTTGCTGCTGCTACAGTCACTGCATCCTGTGCAGAGTGAAATTCCATTGTGTCGGCACATGGCATATCAACCTGTCTACTGGCATGGACAAAGACCTCTGTATCAGTGCAAGTCAATTACTCGAGTGCGAATGGCGGATTTGAGCATATGGCTTCCATGCTTTCTGCAGCAGCTCACGAAGTCCAGGATAGTGGGGGAGAAAATTCTGAACCATCAAGTTGAGGATGTGAGCTATGCAAGGAAAGTGTGTGAGCTTGCCTCGCCATAAGGCCGCCACCAGGTTTGCACCGTTATTGGACACAACCTTCCCTGGATGCAGTTTCAGCGGAGACAGCTATTGCTCAAACTCAGCCTGGAGAGCTGTCCACAACTCTTCAGCCATATGACTGCAATCTCCAAGGCATATCAATTTTAACACTGCCTTATTGCGGTGAGCCCTGGCTGCGCAGTACGGAGGTGGTGGGAATTTGCTCTAGGAAAGCATGTCTCATTAAGCCAGAGACTGAGGGTGCAGGAGGAGGCCGTAGAGGAGGAGGCAGAAGCAGTGGAGGAAGTGTGAAATATAGAGGTTTGTACTGCAAGCCCTGGGGAGCAGCACCTTCCCCGCCTGTCCCCACAGCCACCAGTCACCCAGTGCCCAGTCAGTGAGATGTAACGCCTGTGGCCATGCTTACTTGTCCAAGTGTCTGTAGTGAAATGCACCCTGGCAGATATAGATTTTGCCAAAGAATGGGTGATGTTGTCTGTGACATGCTGGTGTAGTGCAGGCACAGCTTTTTTAGAGAAGTAATGGCGACTGAGCAACTGGTACTTGGGAATTGCAATGACCATCAGCTTTTGGAAACTGTCTGGATCTACCAGGTGGACAACATTTCTGTGGCCAACAGATTGGAGATGGTGGAGTTCAACCTCTTAGCTTTGTCAAGTGCAGGAGGAAACAAACTTTATGTGACCATAACTGTTAGACAGTGGGCTGGCTGCAGTGATGAGAGAGGGCAGAGTACGGTGAACCAGACAAACTGCTGGACTGTGAGGGAAGTGCAGGCAGAGATGTTACCATGGATTGATAAAGTTGTGGTGTGCTCGTTCTCTCAGATAGCTCAAAAACAGCAGGCATGTCCACTTCCGTCACAGCAGAAAGGCTCTCACTCAGCCTGACTGGAGTGGGTAAAGAACTAGAGGTTCTGTGGTCGGAGACCGGAGTCACAATACTTGGCACGGTAACAGAGGAGAAGGAAGAAGCAGCAGATGTGAGTGATGTGGCAGCTGATGGTTGTTGAGGTCCGCTGGTCTGCATTTTAGCACAGTGGGATTCCCAAAGTAATGCTTGTTAATTGCAGTTGTGAAGGCTCATGCATGTAGTAGTCAAATTATTGAACTTTTTCCCTCAACTCAGTTTTAATCTTTTGCAAAGTTGGCAGATAACGTAAGTTTTCTCAGGTTAGGCAACCCTTGCTGCCCCTGCGAGCTTCAGACCTGCCAATGCTGCCGGCCACAGCCACAGTTTGTGGCTGAGGATGCATTGCTCGCCATGGCTGCATCATTACATGTCTGTGCCTTATGGCACAATATAACCTACACATCTTCCTCCTCCACAGATGACCTACTCAACTGCATGCCTCTTTGTATAGTTGGGCAGTTGGAGAGTTGTGACGCAGGGGGAAGCAAGGGTAATTGGGGTGCTACGTCTGTGGACTGTACTGGGTATGATGTTGAGGTGGAAGAAGAGGAGGAAAGTCCATTTGAAGCTATGCTTGCCACAGCACATGCTCTTTCTCAAGCGCATGCTCTTTCTGGGCCTCATAAACAATGCGTACCACTGTGCGTTTGCCAAAGAAAGGTAGTTGAGTAAAAGAAGTTGTCAGTTGTCTTTGTGTAGGATGTGACATTGTTGGTTCAATAGTGTTTTCACAAACATTACCACCTACCCCACGTACACCTTGAACACCAAGCCTAATCCCCCTTCCACTATGACCTCACTTTTTCCCAGTCATGTTGCTTAGCTAGTGTGGTAGAAGCACAGTATTAACAACAAAAATCTAATTTTTTTACTCTGCACCAGCTCTGCACACAACTGAATCTCTGTGGTACAAAATGACAAGGTGAAATATGGTGTGTGCTGAATCACGTTAGTCACAGAAGAAATAATTGTTTGAGTGTGGATGAGGCCTGTTTGAAAAAGAAGACATGCTCCAAACATTTTCAAACTGAAATCTCCCCTACTGTATCACTTTAGTAACAGAAGAAATTTTTTTGGGGTGTATGAGGCCTGTATAGCATAGACTAGATGCTGCAAATAATTTCAAACTGAGATCTCCCCTACTGTATGACGTTAGTAAAAGAATAAAGAATTGTTTGAGTGTGGATGAGGTCTGTATGACAAAAAAAGATATGCTCCAAACAATTTCAAACTGAAATCTCCCCTACTGTAAAACATTAGTAGCAGAAGAAATTTGATTTTTTAGCGGGGATGAGACTTGTCTAAAAATTGACTAGATGCTCCAAACAATTTCAAACTGAGCCCTCCCTGTTATGAATGTTCTGGAGATGGTTTCTGAGCAGAGGCTCCCTCTGGTGGTTGCTGACAGTACTGAACCTCACAGTGAGGAATGGCAATCTGGGATCACTGACTGGACTAATATAAGGGAGGTTCCCTCCCATGATGGTCGCCGGTGATCAATTGTTCTTGTCTAAATTGTGGTTCCTGGTTCATTTGGAACTTTCTGATAAGATATTTTCTGCTTTTATTTTTGTGCTTGCTTTTTGCATAGTTCCTGCACTTCTGTGGAGGTCAGCCGGGTCCCCTGCTGGGGGCCTGTGCTCCTCTCAGTTTATCTGAAGCCACTGTTATTTGTTCATTTGCTTTTTCCTGTTTTTTCAGTGGCTGCGGCTTAGTTTTGTTACACCAGAGATCTGATTTAGGTGGTAGAGATCGTGTGATCTCAGGTGTTTTTGCAATCAGAAGAGTTGGGATTTTTTTAGGGTTTTTTTTGGATTG
The DNA here is from genome assembly GCA_033576555.1 of Oophaga sylvatica. Taxonomy (NCBI): domain Eukaryota; kingdom Metazoa; phylum Chordata; class Amphibia; order Anura; family Dendrobatidae; genus Oophaga; species Oophaga sylvatica. The sequence goes on along the minus strand of JARQOD010004070.1, from coordinate 37,966 downwards.
CAGTGAGAATCCTTTCCTGTACTTTTCTGTCTAGACAGATTGGGCCCCAGCGTTTGCTCATTCTATTTTCTGTCTGTGTCCGTGCTTCTTCTTGTCTAATTGCCATTACATGTTTGGGGGCTTCCTATTTTCTCTGGAGATCTGCTCCGGGGCAGATAGCTTTCCTCTTTCTGCCTTTTGTTGTAGTTATCTCTCAGGCTGTGACGAGGCGTCTAGGATCAACGTAGGAACGCTCCACGGCTACCTCTAGTTGTGTGGTTAGTTCAGGTTACTGCAATCCAATAGGTTCCAGCCTCTCTGGTGTATTACTGTTTTTGTTTTTTCTCCTCAGCTACCTAAACATAACAGTATCACCGGCCAAACTAAAATTATATGGTACTCACAGAAGGGAAAAATAGTGTGGAAAGAAAAAAAAAAGTTGTCAGAGATTTTTTTTTTTTCTGTTTGTTGCATTTTTTTCCCTCTTTTTCTCTGGGTGCTGAGGAGGATTTTTTTTTCTCTCAATGGAGTTTGCACAGTTGTCTGGCCGTGTGGATCAGCTTGCCACTGAGGTCCGGAGTATTGCTACCTATCTTGCTGGGTTGCCGGTTGTGGAACCTAGGATTCCCATGCCAGATTTGTTTTTAGGGAATCGGGCTAAATTTCTGAATTTCAATAATAACTGTAAGTTGTTTTTTGCCTTGAAGCATAAGTCCTCAGGGAACGCAGCACAGCAGGTTCAAATTGTCATCTCTCTCCTGCGCGGCGACCCTCAGGATTGGGCTTTTTCCCTGACACATGGGGATCCTGTTTTGAATGATGTTGATGTATTTTTTCAGGCTCTGGGGTTGTTGTACGATGAACCTAATGTCACTGATCATGCTGAGAAGACCTTGTTGGCATTAAGTCAGGGCTGTGAAGCCGCTGAACTGTACTGTCAGAAATTTCGAAAGTGGGCAGTCCTGACCAAATGGAATGATGATGCTTTGGCAGCCCTTTTTCTGAAGGGTCTGTCAGAGAATGTAAAGGACGTTATGGTGGGATTCCCTGTACCCTCTGGTCTCAATGATTCTATGTCTTTGGCTATTCAAATTGACATACGTTTGCGTGAGCGCAGAGGTATGCATGAGATGGTGTTGCCTTGTGGGCCAGCTCCTGAGTCCATGCAGTGTGATGGAGTGACTTCTGGGGCACTGCGTCATGAATTTCGAAAGCGCAATGGGTTATGTTTCTACTGTGGTGACGCCTCTCATGCTATTTCCATCTGCCCTAAGCGGGGAAGACGTTTTGCGCGCTCAGTTGTCTTGGGTAGTGTTCAGACTAAATTTATGTTGACTGTTACCCGAAGGAAAAAGTTGTCTCTGGAGATTAGAAAGAAAATTATAGACAAACATCATCAGGTAAAAGTTATAAGACCATCTCCAAGAAGCTTGATGTTCCTGTGACTACAGTTGCATATTTTATTCAAAAATTTAAGATCCATTGGATTGTAGCCAATCTCCCTGGACATGGCCGGAGGAGGAAAATTGATGACAAATCAAAGAGACGAATAATATAAACTGTAACTAACAAAAGAGCCCAGAAAAACTTCTAAATAGATTAAAGGTGTGTTGCACAGCTTCTGAATCCACACCTTTGCAGTAGAATTGAGCATCATCCACTAATAAGCTGATGGTAGCTCTCGCTTGTCTATTTTTCTTATCCCATGTCTGATTATCTTCATCAGGTCTATCTGTAGTGATTACTTCCCATAAATCATCTTTAGACAATAACATCTCTACTTTGAACTTCCATAGCTGATAGTTCTCATCATTCAGTTTAGCTACTGTGAGTTTTAGCTCTGTGCTATTCATCATTTTTAACTTATCTTACTTGTTTGGAGAGACTTGCACTGAAGAATTCTTCTGCATTCACCAGTGTCTTACTGAGAGTTCCATTGTCCTGGGATCTGTGGTGTCTGGATTCTCTGTATCTGGATACGCTGTATCTGGGTGCCTGGGTCTGGGTGTCTGGGTGCCTGGGCCCATAACCTGTTGCACAGCTTCTGAATCCACACCTTTGCAGTAGAAACTTCACAGAGCAAGTTGCATGGGATAACAAGCGTTTACTTCTCTGAACGTGAGGTAAAAGAATAATGCACAGTCATTACAGCATTGCATCAGCTAACAGGAACAAAACGAAAGTGAAACTAAACAGAGACTAATTCTTATACAATACATTAAAGAAGGAAACGTTACACAACATCGCCATCTGCTGTCAGGTCAGCATAAAGTCCTCCTTCACATATAATATAAGTTCTGATCTGTTGCATATGACAACACCCTTTCTCAACAGTAAGGACTTATTCAATCAAACCCAACTTTTTTATTAGTCTCTGATGTTTATCAGCATTCAACGCCTTTGTGAAAATGTCTGCTGTCATTTCTTCAATAGGGCAATACTCCAACTTTAATACTCCTTGGTCCTGATGATCTCTCAAGAAATGATATTTCACATCAATTTGCTTGGTTCTTGGATTGACTCTTTCCATCTGAGCAAGAACAAGACATCCTTGATTGTCCTCTTTTATTTTTGTTGGTTCCAACTGTGGTTGTCCTAGGTCAGTTAACAATTGTCTTAACCACAGTACTTCTTGACTCGCATGTGCTGCTGCAACATATTCTGCTTCTGTTGAAGACAGTGTCACAATTGACTGTTTCTTACTTGTCCAACTTATTGGTCCACCTGAGAGAAAAAAATATGTCCACTGGTAGATCTTCTGTCAGTTGGATCTCCAGCCCAATCTGCATCAACATATCCTGTTAAAATGCAATTATCACCCGTGGGTAATTTCAGCTTAACATTGCCAGTTCCTTTCAAATAACGTATTACTCTCTTCATGGCATTCCAATCAGCTTTATTTGGTTTTGATTCCTTTCTACTCAGGATTACTACTGCTGCTGCGATGTCTGGTCTTGTAATGGTCGCTAGATACAGTAATTTTCCTATTGCTGTTCTGTATTCTTCATTGTTTGGTAGCATATTTTCTTCACTGTTCATCTCTTTGAGATAATTAGTTTCCATTGGAGACTTTACTGTTTTTGCATCCTTTAGTCCAAATTTTTTTATTATGTCTTGAATCATGTGATTTTGATTCAGTAGGAAACTTCCATCTTCTTCTCTTTCTATCTGTATTCCTAGGTACTGTTTTACATTTCCCAAGTCTTTGATTTCAAAATTTTGTTTCAGGATTTTTAGAATGTTCTCTTTATCCCTTTCTTGTTTAAAACAAATCAAAATGTCGTCTACATATATGAGTACATAAATCCATCTATTACTCAGCCTTTTTGTGTACAAGCATGGATCAGCTTTGCTTCTTTGAAATTTTTCATTTGTTAGTACTTCCATGATTTTGTCGTTCCACACTTTGAATATCTAGTTATGCCTTTTGGTCTGAGTACCGCCCCAGCCACTTTCTAACACTTGGTGAATGACATCTTCAGGGATCTCCTAGATACATTCGTGGTAATTTATTTGGATGATATTCTAATTTTTTCTAACTCCACAGAGGAACATCATGGACATGTGAGAATGGTCTTGGAACGTTTAAGACAAAATCATCTTTACATCAAACTTGAAAAGTGTGAATTCCATAGGACCGAAATTCAATTTCTGGGGTATGTACTGTCTACACAAGGAATTAGTATGGATGGAAGCAAAACCCAAGCCATCAAGGATTGGCCAAGTCCTAGAAATGTGAAGGAGGTACAGCGCTTCATCGGGTTTGCCAACTTCTATAGACGTTTCATTAGAAATTTCTCTGAGGTAGTGTCACCTATCACCCAACTTACCCGGAAAGAGTCTAGGTTCTCCTGGACTCCCCAAGCCCAGGAAGCATTTTCCCGTCTAAAAGATAAATTTACCACTGCACCTATCCTAGTACATCCCAACCCCGAGCTTGCCTTCATAATAGAGGTGGATGCTTCAGACTGTGCCGTTGGAGCTATACTCTCTCAGAGAACAGGTGAGAAGAATGTCTTGCATCCCTGTGCCTTCTTTTCCCAGCAGTTGTCTTCGGCTGAGAGGAACTACGATGTGGGCAATAGAGAGTTGTTGGCCATTATTGCCGCCTTCAAAGAATGGAGACACCTTCTTCAGGGAGCTGCACAGCAAATAGTCGTCCTGACAGATCATCGTAACCTTGAGTTTATCAGGTCGGCTAAGTGCCTGACTCCTCGCCAGGCTCGCTGGAATCTTTTCTTAAACCAATTTAATTTTATCATTTCTTATAGACCAGGATCGCGCAATGGAAAGGCTGATGCACTCTCTAGGATTTACTCAGCAGAGACACGTCCAATTACTCCTCCTAAGACTATTCTTCCTGACTCTAGATTCCTAGGAGTAATTCATAATCAAGACCTACTTAAGGACATCAAGGAAGCATACCATGCGGATTCCTTTTTGGCACAACCCCCAAGGGACGTAAGTCTTGTCTTTAAGAATGGTGTGTGGATTCAGGGACAACGCCTGTATATTCCTGAAACAGTCAGATTGAGAGTATTGCAACTCATTCACGATTCCAAGATAGCTGGGCATAGAGGAATTCTAAAGACACAGGAATTTCTCTCTCGTTTCTTTTGGTGGCCCACTTGGAGGAAGGATGTTTTAAACTATGTCACTTCATGTGAAGTCTGTGCAAGATGCAAAACACCTCGCTCCTCACCAACTGGTCTGTTACAGCCTCTTCCCACCCCGTCCCGCCCGTGGGGATCCATTTCTATGGACTTCATTGTGGAGTTACCAACCTCTCAAGGGAAGAACACCATTCTAGTGGTGGTTGACCGTCTAACAAAAGCAGCTCATTTTATCCCTTGTGTCGGCTTACCCACTGCAAAACAGACATCAGATTTGATGATTAAAGATGTGTTTCGCTTACATGGAGTACCGGATGAGGTTATTTCGGATCGAGGGGTGAAATTCACTTCTAGGTTTTGGCAAAATTTCTGTGCAGCATTGGACATTAAAGTAAACCTTTCTTCTGCTTTTCATCCCCAGACTAATGGACAGACCGAACGAACTAATCAAACCCTGGAGCAGTATCTCCGCTGCTTTATCTGCCACCTACAGGATGATTGGGTGGATCTACTTCCATTAGCTGAGTTCTCGTATAACAACTCTCAGAGTGCCTCCACTAAGCAGTCTCCTTTTTACTCTAATCTAGCTTATCATCCTAACATTCTACCACGATTTCCCATAGAAACGCCTTTACCAGCAGTGTACAGAAGAATATGGATCTTCTAAAGGAGAATCTGGAATCAGCTCAGGAAAGGTACAAGAAAGCAGCAGATAAATTTCGTAAACCTGCACCAGCTTTCAAGGTAGGAGACTTGGTCTGGCTGTCAACCAGAAATCTTAAGTTAAGGATTCCATCGTCTAAGTTGGGACATAAGTACATTGGACCCTATAAAATCAGTAAAATTATAAGTGCCGTTGCTTGTCGTCTTCAACTGCCCAGAACTATGAGAATTCACCCTGTCTTTCATGTATCCCTACTAAAGGCTGCGACACCCAATACGTTTCCTGGACGTTCTTCTCCTTGCCCTGACCCAGTGCTAGTCGATGGTCAGGAAGAATTTGTGGTGGAAAGGATTTTAGATTCCAGGTTGTATAGAAATCAGTTACAATATCTGATTAAATGGCAGGGCTACCCAGTGGAGGACAACTCATGGGAACCAGTCAATAACGTTAATGCTCCTCGCTTGCTCCGTCAGTTTCATCAGAGGTACCCACACAAGCCTGGCCTGAGGTCATCCGGAGGTTGTCCCTAAGGGGGGAGTAATGTAAGGTTCTGTGTACATGTTCCTGAAACTCAGTTTGTTCGTCAGCCATTTTACTTTCTGTCTTGCTGCAGCTATCTTGCCCTCAGTCAAAATGGAGTTTCCAGCTTGCATGTTCCCGCCCTGATTCTCTCCTTTTGCTTCTTAAGCAGCCACAGCTGAGCAATCAGTGCTTCAGAATCTAGCCTGCAGTGAACCTGTGACCTGACTCCTAAAGCCTTGGACCTTGTACTCCAGCTATTCCTACTGAGGAACTCTGAAGCACTTGTGGACTCTGAACCCTGCTCTTTGAAAGACCCACGTTTGCATGGACTTACGGTAACAGAGAAGAAGATCCTGAACCTGTTGTGGAGAGTGATTGCTGAGCTTAGATTACTCTGGCCTGCTGTGTCTCCTGCTTCTGTGTCTGCAAACTGTGTGACTATTTTTGCCAACTTGTATGAAGTAATACAAGACTTTCTATATCAAACCTGTGTCTCATGTATTTTCATCGCACCCAAGCACAAGACGCTATATGAACTGTACTACATACATTACAGTGTGTTTTCTTCCTAGTATTGGGCAGCATGTGTGACGTTGCATCTTCATCTTCATCAGATAAGAAGTGACATGGTGTACTTGGTGCATACACTGGGTGAGATTTGGGCTTTAAAGTTGTCTTGCTGCATGGGGATTTCCCACTTCCTTGCTGAGGCTGCGGTGGATCAGTGTCATGGTTCCATGCTAGCAGCCCTGTAGCTATACCACTCCCCTGTGAAACCCTAGCAGTGGACTGTTGTGTCTGGGGGCTACATGTAGCGTTTTGTGTAGGGAGATCTGCACTTTCTTCTCCTGATATAATGACTGGCAATGTTTGTACTGTGCTTGGGATAGACAAGGTGCCCTGTGCTGGAGACACTGAATACAGGGACACCACATTGCTTGGATTGGGCGTTGACCCAGTTGATGACGAAGTAGAAAAAAGAGGAAGAGAAGGGAGGTGTGAGGGAGGAGCGAGAGAAAGAGGAGGGGAGGGAGAGAAGAGTGAAAGGGGGTAAAGAGAGAAAGATGGAGGAGAGAGAGAGAGAAGAAAGATGGAGGGGGAGAAGTAGAAGAAGATGAAGAACAAGATTTGAGAGTTGGAGAGGAAGAGATAGAAGAAGAGGAAGATGAGGAAAATGGATGTGTCAGAGATGTGATGGAGGGAAAAGAAGGAATGAGAGGGATGGCAGCGAGGAAAGAGGAGAAAAGTCTGAAGAAGAAAGAGAAAGGGACTGAGAGAAGAAGAAGAAGAGGGTGTCCCCCCTGTGACTCTTGAGAGGGGATGGTTGAAACAAAAATGCCTTCTCCCTGTGGAGAGAGGCGGGGAGCGTTTTTCCCTGTACAAGGCTCCTTACTCAATGAGAGCAGCCTACACCTGTCCCGTGTCTCCACATGATGGACATGTGATGTGTGTGACTCTGAATTCTGCTCTTGTGACATGTCAGTGATCTTTTTCTCACAGATGATTTAACACCTTTTCAAACTTATTCACATAAAAAAAAAAAAAATTTCCTCGCCGAATGCCCGACGGGAGGGGCTGCTCAGACCACTGCGTAGTTTGTGTCTGCTCTCTCCCACAGCCTGTAATTCTCCTTATCTATGTGACCTTGTTCTAAGGCAAGCTTGTAGAAAAAAAAAATGGCTGGAGAAATAAAGCTCTAAAATAAATTGCTTAGAGAAAAAAAATCTCTCCAAAATCATTTAAAAATGTACTTAAAAGAAAATTTTTTTTAAAAAACAAAAAGTTAGATTTAGTAAAAAAACTCTGGAAAAAGAAAACAAACAAAAAAAAATAAATAATAAATTCACCAAAAAGGGGAGAAAAGAAAAAAACCGTATTAATCATAAAACTCTGAAAAACAACCCTTGTTACTAAAACAGCTAATTAAAAATCTCTGGAATGTCAGCTGGCTGCTTCCCCCCTCCCTTCCTTATATCTCTGCTTGCTGTCTCTATAGGCACTGAAATCACGTAACAAAAAAAAAAAAAAAAATTATTATTATTCCTCAGAATAGCAAAAAAATGAATATAGTTCAGTCTGAATGCCTGATAATTCTCACGTTAAAACCTGTAGCCAAAAAAACTAGCTTAAAAAAATAAAAATCAAAGCCAAGAAACAGAATGCCTGATAACGTGATTAGCAGAGGAGGGGGGGTCAAAGGGGTTTTTCTCGCTGCTGCAGCCAGCACACTGCTCTGAATGAGTTATTGACAGAGCGCACGGAGATGTGATTTAAAGCGACAGTACCTGATACAGACAATGAGACAGACACCCGGGAGAATACGAATCCCTCTTTTGATGATCTGTGACACATACAAGCTGCTCTGGTAACTGATAACTCACCAATTGCACTGAGCGCGGTGAAGCTCAAGGTTCTATCGCTCTGTACCGTAGCCCTGGCCGGTGCGCCGGTCACAGTAATCTGCAATAGCCTTCATCAAAATTCTCACTATCCACGTCTGATTTGACTGGGATGGCCTCCCGGTGCGTGGACAATTATTGTGAGAACTTATCCAAACAAAGCTTCTGCCTTTCACGTCTGATTTGACTGGGATGGCCTCCCAGTGCGTGAAAGTTTACTGCAGAAACTTAACAGAACAAAGCCCTCGCTTCCACAACTGGATTTTTTGGGATAACCTCCCTCCAATGTGTGAAGAATATCTGCGTGGACTTATCCAAAACAAAGCTCCCGCCCTTCACGTCTGATTTGACTGGGATGGCCTCCCGGTGCGTGAAAGTTTACTGCGGGAACTTATGCAGCAATTGTCTTTTGCTATACAGCCCCCAGAGATCAGCAAGCAAAAACACAGTCACCGTTCCAACTTTCTCCCGGTTCACATAAAACATGAAACATATACAGCACAGCAGCAACCAACTCGGCTTATATCCCAGGGCTTTTGGATAAGGGTATGGACTTTTTACACAACCTGGGAATGCGGTGATGACCACGTCCGACCGGCTGGAAGTGTAGGCTAGGACTAGGCACAGGGAACATTCAGGTAAGATGACAAAGTTTTCTTACCTTACTGATGGAGCTGCAGTCTCCGTCCCGTGTGCCAAGGCCAGGGCCAACACCCCCGTCTCTCCGGTCGGCCGAGTCCTCGTGCGTTTCGTCCAATGCCCCACGTTGGGCGCCAACTGATATGGAAATTTAATTAGGATAAAAATATCCTGTGTTTGCTGCTTGCCATGTCCAAATCTCTATATAATGTCTTTTTGAGCGCTCAGAACGAAATGAGGACTGTCCACACGAAAGTGTCAGTATAACAGTTCGTCAAAGACATACATTTATTATTCATTCAAGGTTTTATACGTTTACAAAAAGGGGCTGGTTAGTCAATTAACATACAATTAAAAGCTGCTAGATTATTGGCTGTTCTAGTGTAAATATGATAATTATGATAATCATGATTAAAAGACTGAAGTTGCAGAATTATTGTTTATATTCTTGTGACCTAGTTGCCTTGCATAACTATAATGTAAACAACAGATATCTAATAGGACATTTTGTACTTCATGCATTTGTTCCTTTGCGAAGGTCTTATGAAGGCCAGATTTCTTTAAAACGACTGATTATATCTGGCCTAGAAATATGTGAGCACAAGGTTTTTTAGCAAGTGAGATCTATCTAACTGTGAACTGTGAATACATATATGTGAATATACTTTGAATATATGGAATACATATATATTTCCATGACAGTACCTCTGATGAAACTGGCGGAGCAGCCAAGGAGCATTTACATTGTTGACTGGTTCCCATGAGTTGTCCTCCACTGGGTAGCCCTGCCATTTAATCAAATATTGCAACTGATTTCTGTACAACCTGGAATCTAGAATCCTTTCCACCATAAATTCTTCCTGACCATCGACCAGCACTGGGTCAGGGCAAGGAGAAGAACGTCCAGGAAACGTATTGGGTGTCGCAGCCTTTAGTAGGGATACATGAAAGACAGGGTGGATTCTCATAGTTCTGGGCAGTTGAAGACGACAAGCAACAGCACTTATAATCTTACTGATCTTATAAGGTCCAATGTACTTATGTCCCAATTTAGACGATGGAATCTTTAATTTAAGATTTCTGGTTGACAGCCAGACCAAATCTCCTACCTTGAAAGCTGGTGCAGGTTTACGAAATTTATCTGCTGCTTTCTTGTACCTTTCCTGAGCCAATTGTAGATTTTCCTTTAGAAGATCCATATTCTTTTGTAAAGAAGTGATTCTTTCAGCCACTGCCGGCAAGGGCGTATCTATGGGAAATCGAGGAAGAATGTTAGGATGATAACCTAGATTGGAGTAAAAAGGAGACTGCTTAGTGGAGGCGCTCTGAGAGTTGTTATAAGAGAACTCAGCCAGTGGAAGTAGATCCACCCAATCATCTTGTAGGTGGCAGATAAAGCAGCGGAGATACTGTTCCAGGGTCTGATTGGTTCGTTCTGTCTGTCCATTAGTCTGAGGATGAAAAGCAGAAGAAAGGTTTACTTTAATGTCCAATGCTGCACAGAAATTTTGCCAAAACCTTGAAGTGAATTGTACCCCTCGATCCGAAATGACCTCATCCGGTACTCCATGTAAGCGAAACACATTCTTAATCATCAAGTCTGATGTCTGTTTTGCAGTGGGTAAGCCGACACAAGGGATAAAATGAGCTGCCTTTGTTAGACGGTCAACCACCACTAGAATGGTGTTCTTCCCTTGAGAGGTTGGTAACTCCACAATGAAGTCCATAGAAATGGATCCCCACGGGCGGGACGGGGTGGGAAGAGGTTGCAACAGACCAGTTGGTGAGGAGCGAGGTGTTTTGCATCTTGCACAGACTTCACATGAAGTGACATAGTTTAAGACATCTTTCCTGTAAGTGGGCCACCAAAAGACACGAGAAAGAAATTCTTGTGTCTTTAGAATTCCCCTATGCCCGGCTATCTTGGAATCGTGGATGAGTTGCAATACTCTCAATCTGACTGTTTCAGGTATATACAGACGTTGTCCCTGAATCCACACACCATTCTTAAAGACAAGACTTACGTCCCTTGGGGGTTGAGCCAACAAAGAATCCGCATGGTATGCTTCCTTGATGTCCTTAAGTAGGTCTTGATTATGAATCACTCCCAGGAATCTAGAGTCAGGAAGAATAGTCTTAGGAGGAGTAAGTGGACGTGTCTCTGCTGAATGAATCCTAGAGAGTGCATCAGCCTTTCCATTGCGCGATCCTGGTCTATAAGAAATGACAAAATTAAATTGGTTTAGGAAAAGATTCCAGCGAGCCTGGCGAGGAGTCAGGCACTTAGCCGACCTGATAAATTCAAGGTTACGATGGTCTGTCAGGACGACTATTTGCTGTGCAGCTCCCTGAAGAAGGTGTCTCCATTCCTTGAAGGCGGCAATAATGGCCAACAATTCTCTATTGCCCACATCGTAGTTCCTCTCAGCCGAAGACAACTGCTGGGAAAAGAAGGCACAGGGATGCAAGACATTCTTCTCACCTGTCCTCTGAGAGAGTATAGCTCCAACGGCACAGTCTGAAGCATCCACCTCTATTATGAAGGCAAGCTCGGGGTTGGGATGTACTAAGATAGGTGCGGTGGTAAATTTATCCTTTAAACAGGAAAATGCTTCCTGAGCTTGCGGGGCCCAGGAGAACCTAGACTGTTTCCGGGTAAGTTGGGTGATAGGTGACACTACCTCAGAAAAATTCTTAATGAAACGTCTATAGAAGTTGGCAAACCCGATGAAGCGCTGCACCTCCTTCACATTTCTAGGAATTGGCCAATCCTTGATGGCTTGGGTCTTGCTTCCATCCATACTAATCCCTTGCGTAGATAGTACATACCCCAGAAATTGAATTTCGGTCCTATGGAATTCACATTTTTCAAGTTTGATGTAGAGATGGTTTTGTCTTAGGCGTTCTAAGACCATTCTCACATGTCCATGATGTTCCTCTGTGGAGTTAGAAAAAATTAGAATATCATCCAGATAAATCACCACAAATGTATCTAGGAGATCCCTGAAGATATCATTCACGAAGTGTTGGAAAGTGGCTGGGGCGGTACTCAGACCAAAAGGCATAACTAGATATTCAAAGTGTCCATAGCGTGACCTGAAAGCAGTCTTCCATTCATCCCCAGGTCTAATACGGACCAAGTTATAGGCCCCACGGAGATCCAGTTTAGAGAAAATTTTGGCATGCCGCACTCTCTCCAACAACTCAGGGATTAAAGGCAATGGATAACGGTTTCTAATAGTAACCTTATTGAGTTCCCTATAGTCTATGCAGGGTCTCAGAGATCCATCTTTCTTCTTCACAAAGAAGATGGGTGCACCTGCGGGAGATGAAGAGGGGCGTATGAAGCCCTTGGCTAAATTTTCGTCTATATAATCCTTCAAAGCTTTTAGCTCGGGCCCCGCTAGGGGGTAGATCTTACCAAAAGGTATCTCGGCTACAGGCAATAATTCAATTGGACAATCATATGGACGGTGAGGAGGAAGCTGATCAGCGTTCTTCTTGTCACATAAATCCACATAGTCCTGGTATACAGCTGGTAGTTCAGGGACTGACATGGTTCCTTTAGGAACAGAGCAAGCTGAAACTCCTTGACTCATCTGTTTCTCCGGAAAGTGTAATTCCTTGGTCTCCCAGTTAATCGTAGGATTCTGCGCCTGCAGCCATGGTAGCCCTAGAATAATGGGAAAGTGGGGAGAAGAGATAAGCAAAAAAGACATTTTCTCCTGATGATCTTTACCCATAAGGACCCTCAAAGGCTCTGTTTCTTGATCCACTGGTCCAGAAGTCAGTAGAGAGCCATCCACAGTCTCCATCTGTACTGGAGTAGCCTTCTTCACTGAACGTATCCCCTGTTTCAGAGCAAAGGAGATATCCATAAAATTTCCACTTGCTCCTGAGTCGATCATAGCAGAGCTAGACACCCAGACTGAGTCAACCCAGAGTTTGATGGAAAGGAAGCAATGAGAATTGTTTCTTTTACAACTCAGCTGGGACACCGCTGAGGAAACTTGAAAAATTGCAGCGTTTATACCGTCATCGTCCCCAGAACTAACAGAGTTTAAGTCTGAGAAATCAAGATCTCTTGCAGCAGATCTCTCTGGAGCCTGAGGCTCGGACATGACAGAGCTCCTCTCGCAACACTCACAGTGAATGACTGCTGCAGTAGTCTTACGAGAATGGCTGGGGCAGTTTATAATGAAGTGCCCTGACTTACCACAGTAGAAACATAGATTTTCCTTTATACGATGTTCTTTGCGTGCATCACTAACCCGTCTTTGTAAAGAGTCCACCTGCATGGGTTCAGGTTCTGATTCCCTTGTGATCCTACTCAAAGGTTCCTTAGCTGAGGAGGGAGGTAGTAAAAGGTTAGTGCGATTATTTTCGAACCATCTCTCTTGTCTGCGTTCAGTCAGACGAGCATCAATACGGATACAATAGTTAATAAAGTCACCTAACGCAGTGGGAGGGTCGGCACGAGCAAGTTCATCCTTAATCAGTGGAGACAACCCTTTCCGAAAAATAGATTTTTTAGAGGAAGTGTCCCAAGTGGTATCAAGAGCCCATCTCCTGAAATCCAGGGCATATTCGGCTACTGAACGCTTACCTTGGCGCAAAGTTAACATGGCTGCTTCAGCTGTTGCACCTCGATTGGGGTCATCAAACACCTGCCCCATGGCTGAAATAAAAGCATTAAGGTGATTCAAACAATCATCCTCAGTCTCAATCAGAGGGTTTGCCCACATCAAAGCCTTATTGGTAAGCAACATGATTATAGTAAGCACTTTGGATCGTTCAGTGGGAAATTGTGAAGCATGTGCAGAGAAAAATAAATTGCATTGATTAATAAATCCCCTGAATTTCTCACGTTCACCGCCAAAACGAAAAGGAGGTAATTTGGGGATCCCAGAACTCGGGGTTATGGCAGGAGCCTGGGCTCGTTCCTCTAGAGCCTCAATCCTGGCTCGCAATTCCTGGGTAGTCTGTCCAAACACTTGCAAATTATGATTAGTAAGGTCCTGTAGGCTTGCAAAACGGGTTTTTAAAGTCTGTACATCTGAAAGGATTGTATCAGTCACTCCGCAAAGTTCCTTTATGCGGGCCTCCATCTTTCAGATCTTTTAAGGCAGAAGTGCTGGAAGAGGAAAGGAAAAAAAAAAAAAAAAACAATAGTGTTTACCTGTGGTAACACTCCAGAGTAAAATTTTAAGGGAATGCGCTCACCTGGAATGGTTGTGAGAAGTCACAACCACTGTCATCACATAAGGTATTAAACGGACATCTGATATCCACAGTCACAGCAGACATGGCTTTCCCAGACCCAGCAGACACTAGACATTGGCTCCTGAATCTTGTCATGTATAGTGTACAGTTCCTATAGCGTCTTGTGCTTGGGTGCGAGGAAACACAGGAGACATAGGTTGAAATGAAATGACTTGTATTACTTCATACAAGCATGCTGAAAAGTTCACACAGTTTGCAGGAACAGCGACAGGAGACACAGCAGGCCAGAGTAACTTCAAGCACTACAATAAATCTCCAAAGCAGGTTCAGGATCTCTTCTCTGTACCGTAATTCCTCTGCAAACATGGATTCACCAAACAGCAGGTTTCCAGAGTCCAAAAGTGTTCCAAGGTTCCTCAGTAGGGAATAGCTGGAGTACAAGTCCAAGGCTTCCAGGAGTCAGGTCACAGACTGACTGAGGCTTGATTCAGGAACACTGATTGTTCAGCTGAGGCTGCTTAAGAAGCAAGAGGGAAGAATCAGGGCGGGAACATGAAAACTGGAAACTCCATATTAACTGAGGGCAAGAGCTGCAGAAAGACAGAAAGTAAAATGGCCGACGGAAAACTGAGTTTCAAGGAACATGTCAACAGAGACAAAGAACCTTACAATGGCAAACACTGAATGTTTGGGCCCCCTATTCATGTGAATGGGGTCCGGGTTATTGTACGGTTCTGGTACCCAAACCAAACTTTGTTTTAACTGTTTGGCCCAACCCACCAGACCCAAACATCAATGTGTTTACCCATCATTACTCAGAATTATGGAAGAAGAGGGGCCCATGTGCATGTTGGCACAGGGCCCCTAGCTCACGGGCCCCATAACAGTCTCATGGCTTACCGCCATTGGCAGTATGCCACTGGTTCAGGCATAAAAGAACACTGTGGTCAACAAATTCTCATTCTCTAAAGTGAAAAAAATACTTGTTTTGACAGGGGTGTGTTAGGGGTTGTAGTTTGTGAAGTGAACTATTGGTATAATATTTTGTGGTTCATGTGACATTTTCACCAATTTTTATTCATTTTTCAGTTAAAATGACAAAAAAAACAACAATTCTGGAGTTTTTTAATTTTTTTTATGGTACTCACCAAGTGGGTTAAGTATAATAATGAAGAAATTAAAACACAAATATATAATTTAAACATAACCTGACACATAATATATGCTGCTCAATCTGTACGCAGCATGTATGAGGCACTTGCTGTATTATATCAACCGTGTATGTTTGACTATGAAATGCTGCAGCATTCAGAGAAAAATATAGTTTAAAAGACTGAGACAGCGCTATAGAATAGTTGGATGGGTGATTTCGTGACAGTTTTTCCCCCACCTGCTACCCTGGTTTGACATGGATTGGGCAGCATATGTGAGGTATCAGGTTCTCTTTAAATTTTTATTAATTGGATTCTTTTAACTTTTAAATTTTTTTTACTTTCCCTTTTAACTATTTTTTTAATCCCACTGATAGATGTGACATTTAACTCGTTGATCGCTGGTACAATACAATGCAATATGTAGCACTGGTGTCCCTGCACACTTCTCCCCTCCCCTGTCAGGGACTCCAACTCACTCACTGCCAAGGTCCCCATCCTGCACTTAGCAAAGGATCTGAATACTTATGACCATGTGATATTTCAGTTTTTCTTTGTTAATAAATTTGCAAAAATTTCTACATTTCTGTTTTGTTTCAGTCAAGATGAGGTGCAGAGTGTACATTAATATGAAAAAATGAACATTTTTTAATTTGCCAAATGGCTGATATGAAACAAAGAGTGAAAAATTTAAAGGGGTCTGAATACTTTCCGTACCCACTGTATGTCTAGAGGACGAACTGCTTTAAGGAAACTTGACCAATTTTGAATATTTCAGTGTTTCCCAGTGTTTTACCACTAGTTCTGAATAGTTCAAATTTAATTCTGTAAAGAGACATTCAGAAACATTTATTTTCTACATAAAGCAATAGAAATGTCAGATCTTATAGTCACTAAGCTCTGGAAACAATGTTACTGTCATGTTGTATTTGTTAAATAATCTTCTTTGATGTTTTTTCTAAAATAAATATCCAGATTTGTGATAAGGGCAAAATTACATAAACTGGGAAGTGTTATTGTAAGACGTATTTCCGGAACATCTGATGTAAGTTTGCATATTGCACTGTCTCAACCTACTAACCTAAAAAAGGAAAGTCAGATTAAATTGTGAACTGTTTCATGTTATTTGGATTCAGTTCATTCAGGTTTCTATTCTTATCATTCATCATCATTTATCAATGTGTCAGCAATATTAATCTTTTTTGCTTATCCCAGATGAGAAATAATCCTTCTGGCCATATTAACTGCCAGACTGTTACGCAATACTATATCTGAATACTATTTTAGGAACTATTACGTGTCTTTATGTGAGCAGATGTTCTGTCAAGTTTTAGACAGTGTGTAGCTGGAATAACTAGTAATAGCAATGCCACAGTAGTGCTCTAAAAAAGTGAACTGGAGTATAAGTTGGGATGCATGCAAAATAGGATCATGTTCACACTGGCAATTAAACAGACAAAACCTAAGACAGAAACAAAATGAATATATACCCTGCTGTATCTAAATAAGTAAAATCAGTAGTGCATATAAATAACATTGGTTACCTTGTAAACACCATTTTAATAACAAAAAGAATAAAAGTCATCCCACCATGACAAGGTATGACAATGGGGTGGTCCTAACCTCTGGTATTAACACCTTACCATGTGGCAAAGTGACATCAATGAGAATATTGATCGAGCAGAACTGGGACCCGAATATAGAAATCCAGCAAATAGGAAGCTAAATAAACATAATGTCCAGCAGAAATCTGAAATTTGAAAGTGCAGAAACCTGAATCTTAACTGAAAACGGTTTTGCTAGGTCCTTATTCACATTGTTGTCACGTTGACACATGGTAAAGTTTTACTAGAGAGTAGGACCATCCTGATTTGGGTGCACCTTGAAGCTGGTGGGATGGCTGCTACACTTTGTTAGTTATGTGCATTATTCCTTTTACTTATTTACTTACAGGAGGTTATATGTTAATTTTGTTTCTGTCTTAGGTTTTGTCTGTTTAATGGCCAGTGTGAACATGCTCCTATTTTGCATGCATACCAACGTATACTCCAGTTCATTTTTTTTCTGTTGAATTTCAGGTTTCTGCACTTAGTGCAGCTGAGGGTGTGAGCTCCCTCACCATTATTATTTGTGACTTGCTTAACAGTTGTACGAATGTGGGAAATGTCCCGAGCTACTCGCCCCCTGTTATGTTTCGGTAGCTGAGGAGAAATAGCAAAAATAGCCAAAGTAGCAATACACCAGAGAGGCTGGAAACTACTAGGTTGCCGAACCCTAAACTAACCGCAACACTAGAAGTAGCCGTGGAGCTTACCTACAGTGATACTAGACGCCTCGTCACAGCTGGAGAGATAGCTACACCTAAAGACAGAAATATGAAAGCTAACTGCCCCGTAGCAGAACCCCCAAAGAAATAGGAAGCCCCAAACATGTAATGGCGGTTAGACAAGAAGAAAATACGAACACAGACAGAAAATAGAATGAGCAAACGCTGGGGCCCAATTCTGTCTAGATAGAAAAGTATAGGAAAGAATTCTGACTGCAACCCAAAAAGCCATGACAAAAATATCAACACTTCTGATTAACAAAAAACCTGAGATCACACGATCTCTACCACCTAAATCAGATCTCTGGTGTAACACACAGCAATTCAGCAAATAAAAAGTGACACAGGAAAGAGCAAAAGTGCAATCACAAACTGAGCACAATTGCAGAGCCAGGCCCCAAAAGGGGACCAGGCTGAAGTCCACTGCAAGGCAGCAAGCCAGCAAGGAAAATCCAACCAGAGGAAAAAAAAAAACAGCAAATCACTTATCTGAATGATAGCAGGAATGCAAGCTGAGCTCCAACCAAGACCTGGAAGAACAATTGATTACCGGCAAGGCTGATGGGAGTTCAGGTCACTTATATCAGACCATTCAGACCCAGCTGAAAGCCATTCAGCAATTGGTTCATTAACCTCAACAACCACCGGAGGGAGCCCCAGCTTCAAAGTAGCCTCCAACATGTTCACAACAGTACCCCCCTTGAGGAGGGGTCACCGAACCCTCACTTGCGCAACCAGGCCGATCAGGATGAGCTCGATGATAGGCACGGATAAGTCTCCTAGCATGGATGTCCGCAGAAAATACCAAAGAATTGTCCTCTTGACCATAACCTCTCCACTTAACCAAATACTGGAGTTTCCGTCTAGCAAAACGAGAATCCAATATTTTCTCAATCACATACTCCAAATTGCCCTCAACCAAAACAGGGTTGGGAGGCGCAGCCATAGGAACCACTGGCTCATCAAACCTCTTCAATAAGGACTTGTGGAACACGTTATGGATCTTAAATGTCCCTGGAAGAAGCAAACGGAAGGAAAACGGATTAAGAATTTCCATGATCTTATAAGGTCCAATGAACCTTGGTTTAAATTTTGGAGACACAACCTTCATAGGGATATTTCTTGAGGACAACCAAACCAAGTCCCCCACTTTAAAACGAGGACCATCAGTCCTATGCCGGTTGGCAAACCGCTGAGCCTTCTCCTGAGAGAGAGAGACAACCTCTCCACTACCTGGTCCCAAATCTGCTGCATACGCTCTACAATAGAGTCAACTCCCGGACAGACGAAAGCCTCAGCCTGTCCTGAAGAAAATCAAGGGTGAAACCCAGAATTGCAGAAAAATGGAGACATCAAGGTGGCAGAGCTAGCCCTATTATTAAGAGCAAACTCAGCCAAAGGCAAAAAAGAGACCCAGTCATCTTGATCAGCAGACACAAAACATCTCAAATAAGTCTCCAAGGTCTGGTTTGTTCTCTCGGTTTGTCCATTGGTCTGAGGGTGAAATGCAGAGGAGAAAGATAACTGAACACCAAGTTTAGAATAAAATGTCCTCCAAAATCTGGAAACAAACTGGACTCCTCTGTCAGACACAATGTTCTCCGGAATGCCATGTAGCCGAGCCACGTGCTGAAAGAACAAAGGCACCAATTCGGAGGAGGAAGGCAACTTAGGTAATGGCACAGATGTATCATCTTGGAAAACCTATCACAGATTACACAGATAACTATCATTCTCTGAGAGACAGGGAGGTCGGAAATAATATCCATAGAGATATGGGTCCATGGCCTCTTGGGCACAGGTAATGGCATTAACAAACCACTAGAGCGAGAGCAAGGCTTGGAACGAGAGCAAGTCCCACAGGACTGCACAAAGTCCCTGACGTCACGAGACAAAGTAGGCCACCAAAAGGACCGACTCACCAAGTCTCTGGTACCAAAAATCCCGGGATGACCAGCCAACGCGGAACAATGAATCTCAGACATCACACTCTTCTTCCATTGGTCTGGGACAAACAACTTCCCAACAGGGCAGCGTTCAGGTTTATCCTCCTGACACCCCTCCAGAGCCAGTCTCAAATTGGGCGAGATGGCGGAAAGAACTACACCCTCTTTCAAAATAACAGCAGGATCAGTTAACTCAGGAGAATCCGCAAAGAAACTCCTCGAGAGGGCATCCGCCTTAACATTCTTAGTGCCCGGAAGAAAAGAAACCACAAAATTAAAACGTGTGAAAAACAAGGCCCACCTGGCCTGTCTAGGATTAAGTCGCTTGGCTGATTCGAGAAAAACCTGGTTCTTATGGTCCGTGAGGATCACCACCTGATG
This sequence comes from Oophaga sylvatica, assembly GCA_033576555.1. Taxonomy (NCBI): domain Eukaryota; kingdom Metazoa; phylum Chordata; class Amphibia; order Anura; family Dendrobatidae; genus Oophaga; species Oophaga sylvatica. The sequence continues at coordinate 18,123 of JARQOD010004070.1, read as the reverse complement.
TTTGGCTCTTTCCAGCCAATGTCTCCACTCTTCAAAGGCCCACTTCATGGCCAATAACTCCTGATTACCCACATCATAATTATGTTCAGATGGAGAAAATTTTCGAGAGAAGACGGCACAAGGGTTACTCTTAGAGGTCTCTGGATCCCTTTGGGACAAAACGGCACCTGCCCCAATCTCAGAAGCATCAACCTCCACCTGAAATGGCAGAGAAACATCAGGCTGCCGTAGAACAGGAGCAGAAATGAATCTCTGCTTAAGTTCCTGAAACGCAGAAACTGCCTCAGGAGGCCAATTCACCACATCGGAACCCTTTTTGGTTAAATCAGTCAATGGTTTAACAATACCAGAGAAATTACCAATAAATTTACGATAAAAATTGGCAAAACCCAAAAATCTCTGAAGAGCCTTCATTGTACTAGGTTGAACCCAATCACAGATGGCCTGAACCTTGACCGGGTCCATTTCAATAACAGACGGAGACAAAATGAATCCCAGAAATGAAGCTTTCTGTACGCGAAAAGTACACTTTGATCCCTTCATATACAGTGCATTCTCTCTCAAAATCTGGAACACAGTCCGAACATGTTTCACATGAGAGTCCCAGTCATTGGAAAAAATCAAGATATCATCCAAATAAACGATCAGAAATTTATCCACAAAATCCCTGAAAATATCATTCATAAAGGATTGGAAGACGGAAGGGGCATTAGTAAGCCCAAAAGGCATCACTAGGCTCTCAAAATGCCCCTCTGGGGTATTAACCCCTTCCCGACCTTTGACACAGCGTATGCGTCATGAAAGTCGGTGCCATTCTGACCTATGACGCATACCCTGCGTCATGAAAGGATCTCGTCCCTGCGGGCCGGGAGACCGGGGTCACTCAAAGGTCACCCGACCCGCAGTTACAGGACCCTTTGTGCTTCACCACAGGGGGGTTTTCTTAACCCCCCCGTGGCCACGATCGCTCTGATTGGCTGTTAAAAGTGAAACAGCCAATCAGAGCAATGTGTAATATTTCACCAATTTAATTGGTGAAATATTACAATCCAGCCATGGCCGATGCTGCAATAGCATCTGCCATGGCTGGACATCGAGCACTGACCCCCCCACACGTACTCACGGCGGCGATCGGCCGCCGCCACCGAAAGATGGCAGCGGTCGGTCACCGCCGCCACTAACAGCTCCCCTCGTCCTGGCCTCCGCTGCCCCCACCTTCCTATCCCCCCCCTAACCTTCCGACCCCCCTACTCACCTCTCCCGATCCACCGATGTCCCTGGATCGGTCCCGGCGTCCGCCCGGGCCTCTTCATGGGCGCCGCCATCTTGGAAAATGGCGGGCGCATGCGCAGTGCGCCCGCCAGCCGGCGCATGCGCAGTGCGCCCCCCAGTGTTCAGAAATTTATTTTGATCACTGTGATAAACTGTCACAGTGATCAAAATAAAAAAAAGTAAATGAACCCCCCCTTTATCATAGGTAGGGACAAATAAAAAAATAAAGAATTTTTTTTTTTTCCTAGCGGATTTTGCTGCTGATCCGCAGCTGATTTTGCTGCTGATCCGCGGCGGATTTTGCTGCGGATCCGCGGCGGATTTTGCTGCGGATCCGCGGCTGATTTTGCTGCGGATCCGCGGCGGATATTGCTGCTGATCCGCGGAAGATATTGCTGCTGATCCGCGGCGGATTTTGCTGCGGATCCGCGGCGGATTATGCTGCTGATCCGCGGTGGATTTTGCTGCTGATCCGCGGCGGATTTTGCTGCTGATCCGCGGTGGATTTTGCTGCTGATCCGCGGCGGATTTTGCTGCTGATCCGCGGCGGATATTGCTGCGGATCCGCGGCGGATTTTGCTGCGGATCCGCGGCTGATTTTGCTGCGGATCCGCGGCTGATTTTTCTGCGGATCCGCGGCGGATATTGCTGCTGAACCGCGGCGGATATTGCTGCTGATCCGCGGAAGATATTGCTGCTGATCCGCGGCGGATTTTGCTGCTGATCCGCGGCGGATTTTGCTGCTGATCCGTGGCGGATTTTGCTGCTGATCCGCGGCGGATTTTGCTGCGGATCCACGGCGGATTTTGCTGCGGATCCGCGGCTGATTTTGCTGTGGATCCGCGGCGGATATTGCTGCTGATCCGCGGCGGATTTTGCTGCGGATCCGCGCTGATTTTGCTGCTGAACCGCGGCGGATATTGCTGCTGATCCGCGGAATATATTGCTGCTGATCCGCGGCGGATTTTGCTGCTGAACCGCGGCGGATATTGCTGCTGATCCGCGGAAGATATTGCTGCTGATCCGCGGCGGATTTTGCTGCTGAACCGCGGCGGATATTGCTGCTGATCCGCGGAAGATATTGCTGCTGATCCGCGGCGGATTTTGCTGCTGATCCGCGGCGGATTTTGCTGCTGATCCGTGGCGGATTTTGCTGCTGATCCGCGGCAGATTTTGCTGCGGATCCGCGGCTGATTTTGCTGCGGATCCGCGGCTGATTTTTCTGCGGATCCGCGGCGGATATTGCTGCTGAACCGCGGCGGATATTGCTGCTGATCCGCGGAAGATATTGCTGCTGATCCGCGGCGGATTTTGCTGCTGATCCGCGGCGGATTTTGCTGCTGATCCGTGGCGGATTTTGCTGCTGATCCGCGGCGGATTTTGCTGCGGATCCGCGGCGGATTTTGCTGCGGATCCGCGGCGGATTTTGCTGCGGATCCGCGGCTGATTTTGCTGTGGATCCGCGGCGGATTTTGCTGCGGATCCGCGGCTGATTTTGCTGCTGAACCGCGGCGGATATTGCTGCTGATCCGCGGAAGATATTGCTGCTGATCCGCGGCGGATTTTGCTGCTGAACCGCGGCGGATATTGCTGCTGATCCGCGGAAGATATTGCTGCTGATCCGCGGCGGATTTTGCTGCGGATCCGCGGCTGATTTTGCTGCTGATCCGCAGCGGATGTTGCTGCTGATCCGCGGCGGATTTTGCTGCGGATCCGCGGCTGATTTTGCTGCGGATCCGCGGCGGATATTGCTGCTGATCCGCGGCGGATTTTGCTGCGGATCCGCGGCTGATTTTGCTGCGGATCCGCGGCGGATATTGCTGCTGATCCCGGGGGATTTTGCTGCTGATCCGCGGCGGATATTGCTGCTGATCCGCGGAAGATATTGCTGCTGATCCGCGGCGGATTTTGCTGCTGATCCGCGGCGGATTTTGCTGCTGATCCGCGGCGGATTTTGCTGCGGATCCGCGGCGGATATTGCTGGTGATCCGCGACGGATTTTGCTGCTGATCCGCGGCGGATGTTGCTGCTGATCCGCGGCGGATATTGCTGCTGATCCGCGGCTGATTTTGCTGCGGATCCGCGGCGGATATTGCTGGGGATCCTCGCGACGTGCCGTCATTCAGTGAAGGAGCCTCGGACACGGGCTGCAGCGTCTGGGCTCCGTCACCGCTAGCACATATGAATCATCTGCTGATTCATCTGCGCTAGCGGGTATAGCATAACGCGATCGCGTTATGCTATACCGTTACCAGCCGGTCAACACTACGTGTTGAACGGGCTGGTAAAACGCAATATGAACCCAGCCTTAGGGTTAGGGTTAGCATTAGGGTTAAGGTTAGAATTAGGGTTAGGGCTGGAATTTGGGTTAGGGTTGGAATTAGGGTTAGGCTTGTGGTTAGGTTTATGGTTAGAGTTGGGATTAGGGTTAGGGTGTGTTGGGGTTAGGGTTATGGTTAGGGTTTGTATTAGGGTTAGGTGTGTGTAGGGGTTAGGGTTGGGGTTAGGGTGTGTTGGGGTTAGGGTTGGAGTTAGAATTGAGGGATTTCCACTATTTAAGCACATCAGGGGGTCTCCATACGCGACATGGCGCCACCATTGATTCCTGCAAATTTTGCGTTCAAAAAGTCAAACAGTGCTCCCTTTATTCCAAGCCCCGACGTATGCCCAAACAGTGGTTTATCCCCACATATGGGGTATCAGCGTACTCGGGAAAAATTGCACAACAACTTTGGGGGTTCTAATTTCTCCTGTTAACATTGGGAAAAAAAATTGGGGACTAAAAAATTATTTTTGTGGAAAAAAAATGATTTTATATTTTCACGGCTCTGCGTTATAAACTTCTGTGAAGGACTTGGAGATTCAAAGTGCTTATCACACATCTATAGGAGTTCCTTAGGGGATCTAGTTTCCAAAATGGGGTCACTTGTGGGAGTTTCTACTGTTTAGGCACATCAGGGACTCTGCAAACGTAACATGACGCCCGAAGACCATTCCATCAAGTGGGCATTTCAAAACGTCACTACTTCCCATCCGAGCCCCGACGTGTGCCCATACAGTAGTTTTCTCCCACATATGGGGTATCAGCGTACTCAGGACAAATTGGACAACAACTTTTGGTGTCTAATTTCTCATGTTACCCTTGGAAAATAAAAAAATTGGGGACTAAAAGATCCTGATTGTGGAAAAAATATGATTTTTTTATTTTCATTCCCTGGCGTTATAAACTTCTGTGTAGCCCTTGGGGTTCAAAGTGCTCACCACACATCTAGATAACTTCTTTGCGGGGTCTAGTTTCCAAAATAGGGTCACTTGGGGGGGGTTTCTACTGTTTAGGCACATCATGGGCTCTGCAAACGTAACAAGATGCCCGCAGACCATTCCATCAAGTCGGCATTTCAAAGCGTCACTACATCCCTTCCGAGCCCTGACGTGTGCCCAAACAGTGGTTCCCCCCCACATATGGGGTACTAGCGTACTCAGGAAAAACTGGACAACAACTTTTGGGGTCCAATTTCTCCTGTAACCATTGTGAAAATAAAAAATAGTGGGCTAAAAAATCATTTTTTGAGAAAAAAAAAGATTTTTTATTTTCACGGCTCTGCGTTATAAACTTCTGTGAAGCATCAGGGGTTCAAAGTGCTCACTATGCATCTAGATAAGTTCCTTAGGGCGTCTAGTTTCCAAAATGGGGTCACTTGTGGGGGAGCTCAAATGTTTAGGCACACAGGAACTGTCCAAATGCGACATGGCAACCGCTAAATATTCAAGCATATTTTCCATTCAAAAAGTCAAATGGCGCTCCTTCCCTTCTGAGCCCTGCCGTGCGCCCAAACAGTGGTTTATAACCACATATGAGATATCTGTGTACTCAGGAGAAATTGCCCAACAAATTTTAGGATCCAATTTATCCTGTTGCCCTTGTGAAAATGAAAAAAACTGAGGCTAAAAGAAAATTTTTGTGAAAAAAAAGTACTTTCTTTTTTTTTAAGGATCAATTTGTGAAGCACCTGGGGTTCAAAGTGCTCACTATGCATCTAGATAAGTTCCTTAGGGGGTCTAGTTTCCAAAATGGGGTCACTTGTGGGGGAGCTCCAATGTTTAGGCACACAGGGACTCTCCAAATGCGATATGGCAACCGCTAAATATTCCAGCATATTTTCCATTCAAAAAGTCAAATGGCGCTCCTTCCCTTCTGAGCCCTGCCGTGCGCCCATACAGTGGTTTATGACCACATATGAGGTATCTGTGTACTCAGGAGAAATTGCCCAACAAATTTTAGGATCCAATTTATACTGTTGCCCATGTGAAAATGAAAAAAACTGAGGCTAAAAGAAATTTTTTGTGAAAAAAAAGTACTTTCTTTTTTTTAAGGATCAATTTGTGAAGCACCTGGGGTTCAAAGTGCTCACTATGCATCTAGATAAGTTCCTTAGGGGTCTAGTTTCCAAAATGGGGTCACTTGTGGGGGAGCTCCAATGTTTAGGCACACAGGGACTCTCCAAATGCGACATGGCAACCGCTATATATTCCAGCATATTTTCCATTCAAAAAGTCAAATGGCGCTCCTTCCCTTCTGAGCCCTGCCGTGCGCCCATACAGTGGTTTATGACCACATATGAGGCATCTGTGTACTCAGGAGAAATTGCCCAACAAATTTTAGGATCCAATTTTATACTGTTGCCCATGTGAAAATGAAAAAAACTGAGGCTAAAAGAAATTTTTTGTGAAAAAAAAGTACTTTCTTTTTTTTAAGGATCAATTTGTGAAGCACCTGGGGGTTCAAAGTGCTCACTATGCATCTAGATAAGTTCCTTAGGGGGTCTAGTTTCCAAAATGGGGTCACTTGTGGGGGAGCTCCAATGTTTAGGCACACAGGGACTCTCCAAATGCGACATGGCAACCGCTAAATATTCCAGCATATTTTCCATTCAAAAAGTCAAATGGCGCTCCTTCCCTTCTGAGCTCTGCCGTGCGCCCAAACAATGGTTTATGACCACATATGAGGTATCTGTGTACTCAGGAGAAATTGCCCAACAAATTTTAGGATCCAATTTATACTGTTGCCCATGTGAAAATGAAAAAACTGAGGCTAAAAGAAAATTTTTGTGAAAAAAAAGTACTTTCTTTTTTTTACAGATCAATTTGTGAAGCATCTGGGGGTTCAAAGTGATCACTAAGCATCTAGATAAGTTCCTTAGGGTGTCTAGTTTCCAAAATGGGGTCACTTGTGGGGGAGCTCCAATGTTTAGGCACACAGGGACTCTCCAAATGCAACATGGCAACCGCTAAATATTCCAGCATATTTTCCATTCAAAAAGTCAAATGGTGCTCCTTCCCTTTTTAGCCTTGCCGTGAGCCCATACAGTGGTTTATGACCACATATGAGGTATCTGTGTACTCAGGAGAAATTGCTCAACAAATTTTAGGATCCATTTTATCCTGTTGCCCATGTAAAAATGAAAAAAATGATGCTAAAAGAAAATTTTTGTTGGAAAAATTAAAATGTCCATTTTTTCCTTCCACGTTGCTTTAGTTCCTGTGAAGCACCTGAAGGGTTAATAATCTTCTTGAATGTAGTTTTGAGTAGCTTGAGGGGTGCAGTTTTTATAAAGGTGTCACTTTTGGGGATTTTCTGCCATATAGACCCCTCAAAGTGACTTCAAATGTGAGGTGGTCCCTAAAAAAAATGGTTTTGTAAATTTTGCTGTAAAAATGAGAAATCGCTGGTCAACTTTTAACCCTTATAACTTCCTAACAAAAAATTTTGTTCCCAAAATTGTGCTGATGTAAAGTAGACATGTGGGAAATGTTATTTATTAAGTATTTTGTGTCACATAACTCTATGGTTTAACAGAATAAAAATTCAAAATTTGAAAACTGCGAAATTTTCAAAATTTTCGCCAAATTTCCATTTTTTTCACAAATAAACACAAAAATTATCAACCTAAATTTACCACTAACATGAAGCCCAATATGTCACGAAAAAACAATCTCAGAATCGCTAGGATCCGTTGAAGCGTTCCTGAGTTATTACCTCATAAAGGGACACTGGTCAGAATTGCAAAAAATGGCAAGGTCTTTAAGGTCAAAATAGGCTGGGTCTTGAAGGGGTTAAATGCTGTCTTCCATTCATCCCCGTGCTTAATGCGAATAAGGTTATACGCCCCCCTGAGGTCAAGCTTGGTAAACCAACTAGCACTTTTCACTCTGGAAAATAGGTCAGAAATCAAGGGTAACGGATATTGATATTTAACAGTGATTTTATTCAGGAGGCGATAGTCAATACACGGCCTCAATGAACCATCCTTTTTGGCCACAAAGAAAAAACCTGCGCCCAAGAATGAAGAGGATGGTCTGATATGACCCTTCTCCAAAGACTCCTTGATATAAGATCGCATAGCATCGTGTTCAGGTACAGATAAATTAAAAAGGTGACCTTTAGGAAATTTACCACCAGGCACTAACTCAATAGCGCAATCATAGCTCCTGTGAGGAGGTAAGGATGCAGACTTACTCTCACTAAACACATCAGAAAAATCAGTCAAAAAGTCAGGGACATCCTGAGACTGGGGAGAGGCAGAAAAAACAGGAGTGTCAGTATTAACACATTGGCAGCCCCAACTGGTCACAGACACAGATTTCCAATCCAAAACAGGATTATGAGTCTGTAACCAAGGGAAACCCAGTACAATAATGTCATGCAGATTATGCAACACCAGAAATTTGCAACTCTTCTGATGATCTGGTTCAACCCTCATTATCACCTGAGTAGAAAACTGGGGTTTATTCTCCGCCAAAGGGGTAGAATGAATGCCCAGCAAAGGAATAGACTTCCGCAGGGGTATCATGGGAAATCCACAACGTTTGGCAAAGTCAAAATCCATCAGGTTAATAGCTGCTCCTGAATCAACAAAAGCCTGAGCCGAAAATGTGGACAGAGAGCAAATCAGGGTAACAGTCAACAGAAATTTAGTCTGAACACTACCCAAGACAACTGAGCGCGCAAAACGTCTTCCCCGCTTAGGGCAGACGGAAATAGCATGAGAAGCATCACCACAGTAGAAACATAACCCATTGCGCTTTCGAAACTCATGACGCTGAGCCCCAGAAGTCACTCCATCACACTGCATGGGCTCAAGAGCTTGCTTACAAGGCAACACTATCTCACGCATACCTCTGCGCTCACGCAAACGTCTGTCAATTTGAATAGCCAAAGACATAGAATCATTGAGACCAGAGGGAACAGGGAATCCCACCATAGCGTCCTTTACATTTTCTGACAGACCCTTCCGAAAAAGGGCTGCCAAAGCATCATCATTCCATTTGGTCAGGACTGCCCACTTTCGGAATTTCTGACAGTACAGCTCAGCGTCTTCATGACCCTGATTTAATGCCAACAAGGTCTTTTCAGCTTGATCAGTGACATTAGGTTCATCGTACAATAACCCCAGAGCCTGAAAAAGCACATCAACATCATTCAAAACAGGATCCCCAGGTGTCAGGGAAAAAGCCCAATCCTGAGGGTCGCCGCGCAGGAGAGAGATGACAATTTGAACCTGCTGTGCTGCGTTCCCTGAGGACTTAGGCTTCAAGGCAAAAACCAACTTACATTTATTTTTGAAATTCAGAAATTTAGACCGATCCCCCAAAAATAAATCTGGTATGGGGATCCTAGGTTCCACAACCGGCAACCTAGCAAGATAGGTAGCAATGCTCTGAATCTCAGCGGCAAGCCGCTCCACACGGCCAGACAACTGTGCAAACTCCATTGAGGACAAAGAAAAAATTCCTCCTCAGCACCCAGAGAAAAAGAGGGAAAAAATGAAACAAACAGAAAAAAAAAATTCTCACAACTCCCTTTTCTTTTTCCTTTTTTTCCTATTTTTCCCTTCTGTTGAGTACCATATAATTTTCAGTGTGGCCGGTAATACTGTTATGTTTCGGTAGCTGAGGAGAAATAGCAAAAATAGCCAAAGTAGCAATACACCAGAGAGACTGGAAACTACTGGGTTGCAGAATCTTAAACTAACCGCAACACTAGAAGTAGCCGTGGAGTGTACCTACGGTGATCCTAGACGACTCGTCACAGCCGGAGAGATAGCTACACATAAAGACAGAAAGATGAAAGCTACCTGCCCCGTAGCAGAACCCCCAAAGAAATAGGAAGCCCCCAAACATGTAATGGCGGTTAAACAAGAAGAAAATATGAACACAGACAGAAAATAGAATGAGCAAACGCTGGGGCCCAATTCTGTCTAGATAGAAAAGTATAGGAAAGAATTCTCACTGCAACCCAAAAAACCCTGACAAAAATACCAACACTTCTGATTAACAAAAAAACCTGAGATCACACGATCTCTACCACCTAAATCAGATCTCTGGTGTAGCACACAGCAATTCAGCAAATAAAAAGTGACACAGGAAAGAGCAAAAGTGCAATCACAAACTGAGCACAATTGCAGAGTCAGGCCCCAGAAGGGGACCAGGCTGAAGTCCACTGCAAAAACTATAAAAAATATAGCGTGGCACTGCTGTGTGTGGTGCACAAGTAGGAGCCCAACCTCAAATGAATGAAGAAATAAACTTGGCACTCAACGTTTTACTTATAGTAATGAGATGACACCTGGGAGTATATATATTGTATTTAGTGAAAATTTCTACTGAAAAAATGCAGTAGATTCATTAAGGACGCAATTTATACACATCAGACAATTGTGGTATAGTCCTTGAGGTGAGCAAACACAGAAGTGGTGAGGAGTAAGGTGGCGTCTCATGCCAACGCGGTGTCCACTATACCACAAAACGTCTCTACAGGACATCTCTATAGCTCCCATATGACTCTAGTGTCATCTATTTGAGAGTATCCTCAAAGCAGTCGGTGCTTTGAAAAAGGTTCGTTGATGACCGAAACGTTGTTTTATGACTGCAATAAATTTCTTCTCATTTGCCTATAAGTTGAGTGCCAAGTTTATTTCTTCATTCATTTGAAGTCCACTGCAAGGCAGCAAACCAGCAAGGAAAATCCAACCAGAGGAAAAAAAACAGCAAATCACTTATCTGAATGATAGCAGGAATGCAAGCTGAGCTCCAACCAAGACCTGGAAGAGCAATTAATTACCGGCAAGGCTGATGGGAGTTCAGGTCACTTACTGTATATCAGACCATTCGGACCCAGCTGAAAGCCATTCAGCAATTGGTTATTACTCTCAACAACCACCGGAGGGAGCCCCAGCTCAACAGTCGCCTCCAACATGTTCACAACAGCCCCCCATTCACAACACCTGTCTGATTCCCACCTCTAGATTTCCCCAATTCAGAATGCCACTACTACTTTTGCTATAACTACCAGTGCATCCAAAACAATGACTAACAGAACCACCAACACAGCTATGCATTTGAATCTTGAGTCTTCGATCTTCTACGGCTCATGTAGTCAGGGTTTAAAGACTGACTGTTCATCTCAAGCAGTATATCAACAGGTAGAATTTGTTGGAGTGGAGGAGAACAACTGTACAGAAGACTGACCCCAGCAAGCTTTTCCTAGCATTGCTCCAGGTGATTAACATGATTGTGAGTCTACACTCATGAAAGAGGGATGTCAATCAGCAAGAGCAATGTCGGTAGTAGCTGTCTGCGGGTGACACCAAACTAGTTTCATCTTCGCCTATACTCCCTGGCTGGCTCTTCATACCATATTTTCAAAGAAAAACCTGAAAGTTTCCAAGAAAGAAATATCTAGCTACAATCATACAGCCAAACTCTGGTGAATAGAGCTGACTGGTTCCCTTTAAGAATAAAGACAAAAATGTGTAATTAGGTAGTTTGCTTTTCCAACATGTGCAAATGGGGCCGCTTCATATGCCGATGAAAAATTAATAGAGATTGTGCAAAAGGTACAAAGATATACATCTTTACTGTATAGAGATTGTGCAGACCTTTTTGAATTCAAATTTGGTTTTGTCAAATTTTCCCAGATTATTGGATTAACAGCAAACAAATTACCATAAATCTAAATACTGGATTGCTTGGAAAATTAAAGTGGGGAAGAGGAGAGAATGGGGGGGTGGGAGAGAGAGAGAATCCTTCTGACCATAAAAGCTTAGATAGGAGAGAGAACTCCTCTGACCTTTAGACTGTACATGCTGGATAAGCAACAGGATCCCACTGATAATGACAACTAAGGTACTGCCACACTAAACGTTCCCGCTAACGATCACAATAACGACGCTATCGTTGGTGTGATCGTTTTAAGGTCGCTAGTAGCGGCCAAACTGGACGATCTCATTAACGACGCATCAGCGGTTAGCGATCTCTTTAACGACTTTGGCGGTCATTGGGACGTGCCACACTGCATGTACTGTGAAAGATCACGACCTCGATAGGCGTGACTGAGCACAACCTTTTGCACGCCCCTCATCACAGATTGGTGGTCACTATTTATCTAATAAATATTTGTCACAGCTCTCTCGCTTTGTGATTGGATGACCGCGTCATAAAAGACGACGTACCAGCACTCCTTTTTATTGCTCTCGAGCAGAAGCGGTTCTTTCAAATCTCCAGCATCGTTCCAGTGTGTCCTGCTAGCCTTTGTAGCTACTGCGATCCAGTTTGTGCCACTATTGCGGTTGCTGCGTTCCAGTCTACGGTGTTGGTTTTTTTGCGATCCAGTCTGTGGCGTTATATCCTCTGCGATCCAGTTTGTGACGCTATTTAGTTTCCCTATTTTCTTTTTTCAGAATCACAAACAAGTTTTATAAGGTAGGTATTTTTTTGTCACATTTAATTTTTATTTTTTTTTTAATTTTACAGATCCATTTTTAGATCTCTGCTGTTGTTAACCATTGTCGTCCATCAATTTTTTTTTTTTGCCATTGTTTTGTTCAGGCACGCCCACCACCACCATTTTATGATCCCAGCTCTGCCATTGTTTACTCCTGCTGCGCCCACAACCACCATTTTGTGATCCCTGCTGTTTTTAGTGTAATTGTTCATCTATGATTTTTTATTTTGGTCTGCCATTGTTTTGTTCAGGCACGCCCACCACCACCATTTTATGATCCCAGCTCTGCCATTGTTTACTCCTGCTGCGCCCACAACCACCATTTTGTGATCCCTGCTGTTTTTAGCGTAATTGTTCATCTATGATTTTTTTATTTTGGTCTGCCATTGTTTTGTTCAGGCACGCCCACCACCACCATTTTATGATCCCAGCTCTGCCATTGTTTACTCCAGCTGCACCCACAACCACCATTTTGTGATCCCTGCTGTTTTTAATGTAATTGTTCATCTATGATTTTTTTTGGGGTCTGCCATTGTTTTGTTCAGGCACGCCCACCACCACCATTTTATGATCCCAGCTCTGCCATTGTTTACTCCAGCTGCACCCACAACCACCATTTTATGATCCCTGCTGTGTTCTATGTTGTAGGCTATGTAAGCATTTTATTTAACCATTCTGCCGTTCTCACATAATCCTTTTTTTATTACAGATGGCCAATAAGCAGGAATTTTTGCGGGAGTTTATCGAGATGTACCGCTCAATGCCGTGCCTGAGGAAAAAAAATCGCTGATTACTGTAACAGGCTTAAAAAGAAGGACGCGTACCAAAAACTGGTGGAGCTCTGCAAGAACCGTTACCCAGATGAACCAGCGGATGAGTCATCGGTGAAAAAACGCATTCAGGCCCTCCGCACAGTGTACAAAAAAGAGCTAAACAAAGTACTAAATTCTACCAAATCTGGAGCCGGGGCCGAAGATGTTTATGTCCCCAAACTGTGGTACTTTGAGCTGTTCGCTTTCACAAGGGACCAAGAAGTACCCAGACAAGGGGCATCCATGTTGGATCTAGACCCGGTGATCCAGCCGGACTCCCCTGTCATATATGTAAGTACCTTTGTATTACAACACATTTTAATGTACATGCCAAATTTAAAAATATAATTGTGAAATGTAGATAAAATGGCTGAATTAATCCCTTCATGTACTGATAATTTATCTAGCTCAATGGTTGAGGGCTATCCATTTACAAGTGTCGTTTTCACATTTTTGCTGTATATGGGTGTTATAGTGTGAAGATAAATTTCTTTGTCTTTACAAGTGTCATTTTCACATTTTTGCTGTATATGGGTGTTATAGTGTGAAGATAAATTTCTTTTTCTTTGTGATTTACCATTTGTTTTTTGTTCATGCAGGACACAGTAGAGGCTGTCTCCACACCTCCAACTGAAGAAGACAGCATGCCGTTGATCCAAGATGAAGAAGTAGTCGAGCCACCATCCTTATCTGTGCGTAGCCGGCTTACATTTTCAGGACGGAAAAGGAAGGCTCCCACCTCGGCTACTCCTGAATTGGTTGAAATTGCGAAAAAGTGCTTACGGCGGAAAAAGACCAAACAAAAATAACAGGGTTTGCATACTTCGCTAATGAGAAGCTCCCTACACTGGATCCTGTACAGCGGATTCATGCTGAGAGACTCATGTTTGAGGTACTGACTCAAGCGTCTTTTGGAAACCTGGATAACAATTATGTCGTCATGCCAAGACCGCAGTACCCGGACTACTCATGGCCCAACAATCCTGTGCCGAACCCAGTTGGGATAAATCCTGCAAACCCAAACGCTGGTGCTCCCCCTTATTTTTATACACCGCAGAGGCAACGTGGTAATGGCAACGATCCATCTTACCAGCAGTTGTAGTTTTTAAAAATTTTTATAAAAGTTTTTTGGTTGTCTATATTTTTTTAAATTGTTACCTTTTTTAATAAAAATCTTATTTATCTAATGAATTGTGGTCTTTTATTATTCTTATGTGATGGCAACTATTAAAAATGTGTATTTTTATTACATCTACTTTTCACACACGGGTCATGGGAATACCAGCTGTCCTAGTAGTTCCATCATAGGGAAAAAATGAAATGAAAAAAATTTCAAAAATTAACATTTCAAAAATTACAAACATTTCTTTTAAAGGCCCCTGGTCACACTAGCGCTAAAACCTTATACTAAAAAATAATACAACACACCTGCGTAGATAAACGTTAAATATATAATATATATTTTTTTCATATATATCTATATTTTTTTGTTTTGTAAATAAAAATTAAATAAAAATACAATACCATAAGAATAAAAAAAAAATTATTAACAAAATATTTACAAAATAATTAAAAAAAAAAAAAAATTACTGTGGGCGTGGGCCCCGCATTCCAGCCACTGCCCTCTCCAGCATCACCCCGTGGTGATGCAGAGCTCCCATGGCAGTTTGCATCGCTGCTCATGGCCGCCATCAGCCAGCGGTGTGACAGCAACAGGTCCTGGGCAGTTGGGATTTCTGTGGAGGTAAAGGTAACAGTTAATAGTGAATTCTGTTGCAACATCAACATGTACATGTTATGTTAATTAACACTTACGGTTTTCGTCAGACGACCCGCTGACCGCCCACCCAGAACCTGATGCTCCGCCGGCTAGGGAAACACAGGAAAAAAAAATTATATCACAACAGCCATTACACATAAGACCTAACAAAGTTCTCAAACTTGTCTGAAGCTTATATAATGTGCGTAAATTACCTGATGGGGAGCCTGCATCCGTGTCACGGGATGATGCTGGAGAGAATCCATACGAAGGTGAGGTGTTGGATGACCCCAACTGTGGAGGGGGGTTGCTGCCAGGGAAGGGGTAGACAGGAACGGAGATGATGGAGGTGGAGGGGTAGGTGATGGAGGTGGAGAGGTAGGTGATGGAGGTGGAGGGGTAGCTGGGGACGGTGGAGCCGCAGCAGCTGGTGAAGGTGGTGCTGTAAATAAAATATACAATTCAGTCAAATAATCCTTCTACTAACCCCGTTACTGCCAGTACTTCCATCTATGCCTGTAAACCCCCTCACGACTGGTACTCCCATCACTGCCTTGCCCCATCACTGCCGGTACTCCCATCACTGCGGGTGCATTGATATAGGTAGATAAGGCTACTTTCACACTTGCGTTTTTTTGCGCAGCGCAACTTGCGCTATCGGACGCATGCGCAATGTTCCCCTATCTTTAACATGGCGGGCGCAGGGTCTAGCGCTTGCACACGTTCATGTGCGTTTGTCGTACGCTGCACATTTTCCCGGTGTGCGCCCATACGCGCTAGACGCTACATGTTGCATTTTTTTTTTTCCGGTCAAAAAAGACAGAGATGATTAAGACAGATGATGGAGCCAGAGATGATGGAGACAGAGATGATAGAAATGTGAGACATAGACAACGCATGCGCCAAAAAAACGCAAACGTATGCAAAAACGCATGAAATCGCAGACAAACGCTGTGTTTTTTGGTCGACTAAATATCGCAGCGTTTACAAGCATTTGCATGCGTTTTTTTAATGCGCTTCATGTGCGCTCGAAACGCAGCGCAAAAAAACGCAAGTGTGAAAGTAGCCTAACCCACAAAACATAACCTCTCCAGATACCCTCATCAATACTCACTCAGAGGCCTGCGTAGCTGGGCCCGGATGCTGGCGACCCTATCGCGTGAGCGGTATCGGAGGTCCGCCAGCTTCTTGCGGATCTGCTGTGTGGTCCGCTGCACATGAAACCTCCTCGCCAGGCCCTGCCGGATTTTCTGCAGGCATACCTTTTTGTGGCGCATAGGATGCACCACAGGTAGCCTGCAGTGATAATCCCATTTATCCGTCCGTTTAATTAAGAAACGGACCTCCGCCTCTGACCATTTAGCCCCGGCTGTCTGGCCGCCATGTTACAAACAACACCGCATTGGGCGACGCCAGCGCCATGACGTCACAGCGGGCGCACGTTACGTGCGTCCGCACTCGCAACGCAAAACGGTATTGCGATCGAAAAGTGACCGCAGTAGCCATGCGCTCAGCCAAGCACAGATATGAGATGCTGTTGCGATCGCAAGACAACGGTTCCAAGCTAGGCGATCACAATGGCGTCTCATGTCTTTGGCTGGGGCTCGAGAATCTTCACCTTGCAATCACAATGGCTTTGCATATCTGTATGCATATCTGTATAGCTGGAGCTCGTGAGAATAGTCACATTGCGATCACAATGGCATCGCATATCTGTATGGCTGGGGCTCGAGAATCTTCACCTTGCAATCACAATGGCTTTGCATATCTGTATGCATATCTGTATAGCTGGAGCTCGAGAGAATAGTCACATTGCGATCACAATGGCGTCGCATATCTGTATGGCTGGGGCTCGAGAATCTTCACCTTGCAATCACAATGGCTTTGCATATCTGTATGCATATCTGTATAGCTGGAGCTCGTGAGAATCGTCACATTGCGATCACAATGGCGTCGCATATCTGTGAATAGCTGATTCCCTGGTGAATGTTGAACTTTACCTCCCAAGAATTTTCAAATATATTTAGAACAATTTTTTAATCTTTCATATATGACTAAAATATATATATATTTAAACTTTATATATGCAGCTGTGGTGTATTATCTGTTATATTTAATTATAATGTTTGAACGCTAGTGAGACCATAGGCCCTTAAAATAATTGTAAATATTTGAAACTTTTTTCTTTATTTTTTTAACAATTAACTCCTATGACTGATGGTACTCCCATGACCCCGTGTGTGACAAGTAGATACAATGTAAAACAAAAAATAGACAACAAAAAAGCCTTTGAAAAGATTTTAAAAACTACAGCTGCTGGTAACATGTCTCGCTGCCATCCCCATTACTCCCTCCCCACATCTCACCCATCATTAGCCCTTCTCCCATATTGGTAAAATAATTGAAAAAAAACACAAATGCATTTTTAAAATAATTTTTTTTTATTATAAAAACATTGTTAAAAAAAGGCAAAAGTCAAACATTATCAAAATCAAACTAGACCTGATGCTGCCACGACGTCACAGCGGGCGCACATTACGTGCGTCCGCACTCGCGACGCAAAACGGTATTGCGATCGAAAAGTGACCGCAGCAGCCATGCGCTCAGTCAAGCACAGATATGAGATGCTGTTGCGATCGCAAGACAACGGTTCCAAGCTAGGCGATCACAATGGCGTCTCATGTCTTTGGCTGGGGCTCGAGAATCTTCACCTTGCAATCACAATGGCTTTGCATATCTGTATGCATATCTGTATAGCTAGAGCTCGTGAGAATAGTCACATTGCGATCACAATGGCGTCGCATGTCTGTACGGCTGGGGCTCGAGAATCTTCACCTTGCAATCACAATGGCTTTGCATATCTGTATGCATATCTGTATAGCTGGAGCTCGTGAGAATAGTCACATTGCGATCACAATGGCGTCGCATATCTGTATGGCTGGGGCTCGAGAATCTTCACCTTGCAATCACAATGGCTTTGCATATCTGTATGCATATCTGTATAGCTGGAGCTCGTGAGAATAGTCACATTGCGATCACAATGGCGTCGCATATCTGTATGGCTGGGGCTCGAGAATCTTCACCTTGCAATCACAATGGCTTTGCATATCTGTATGCATATCTGTATAGCTGGAGCTCGTGAGAATCGTCACATTGCGATCACAATGGCGTCGCATATCTGTGAATAGCTGATTCCCTGGTGAATGTTGACCTTTACCTCCCAAGAATTTTCAAATATATTTAGAACAATTTTTTAATCTTTCATATATGACTAAAATATATATATTATATATTAAACTTTATATATGCAGCTGTGGTGTATTATCTGTTATATTTAATTATAATGTTTGAACGCTAGTGAGACCATAGGCCCTTAAAATAATTGTAAATATTTGAAACTTTTTTCTTTATTTTTTTAACAATTAACTCCTATGACTGATGGTACTCCCATGACCCCGTGTGTGACAAGTAGATACAATGTAAAACAAAAAATAGAC
>JARQOD010004069.1:0-58355 GCA_033576555.1 Oophaga sylvatica | reverse complement strand
TCAATACTGACCCAAAGGTTCTGAATATTTGACCATGTGAATTTCAGTTTTTTTTTTTTAATAAATTTGCAAAAATTTCTACATTTCTTTTTTTTTTCGGTAAAGATGGGGTGCAGAGTGCACTTAAATGAGAAAAAAATGAATTTTTTTAAATTTTAAAAAATGGCTGCAATAAAACAACGAGTAAAAAATTTTTAAAGGGGTCTAAAATACTTTCGTACCACTGTATCTTAATAAAAGAAGGGGGAAGTGTATGCAGCTCCAGTAAAGAACCTTGACATGAAGGGGGTGAAGGGGTAGCGGGCAATGCAACGCTTTTTGAATGAAACTCCGGCGTTCTTTGTCAAAACTCCCAATGCGGAGTGGAGCAGCCAATTACCCTGGCGAAATTATAACAGGTGAAACATCCTGATCATATGATGCAAGGTACAACCGAAACCCCGGAAAAGGATTATACAAAACAGTATGCAATTCCAATAAATACAAAAGTTGTATTTTAGCAAAAAAAACTAAAGACAGAAAAAGGCTAAAAACTATAAAACGGGTAAAATCCAATAACATCAAAAATGAAATGATAAGTTTAAAAATGTTAAATAAGAACATAATTTCCTTGCGCAATTCAAACCCAAAAAAGGACCCGGGGTTGCTGGGTTTAAAAATTTTCCAAAAAGCTTCCCTGGGGGCAATTTTCTCTATGATTACCACCCTTTTATGTCTAAAAAATTTTCATCCCAAAAATCTGAAATAATAAAATATATCTGTTTTTTAAAAAATGAAAGTTTGGATGCTTGTGAGGTGTTGCGATTTGAAGTATTGGTGCGGATAATATCCGTGATGTGTTCAGATATGCGAGTTTTGAGTTTACGTGATATACTCTCTCCTCTCTTCTCTCACCCCTCTCTCTTCTCTGCTCTCTCCTCTCTCCCCTCTCTTCTCTCACCTCTCTTGTCTGCTCTCTCCTCTCTCCCCCCTTTCCCCTCTCTCTTCGTTTCCCTCTACCCTCTCTTCTCTCCCCTCTTTGTTCTCTCCTCTCTCCCCTCTCTTCTATCTCTCTCTCCTTTCTCTCCTCTCCCCTCTTTCTCCTCTCTTTTCTCTTCTTTCTCCAGCCTCTCTTCTCTACCCTCTTTCTCCTCTCTCCATTCTCTCCTCTCTTTTCTATTCTCTCCTCTCATCTTTCCCCTCTTTTCTCTTCTCTCTCCTCTCTCTCTTCTCTCCAGCCTCTCTTCTCTACCCTCTCTCTCCTCTCTCCATTCTCTCCTCTCTTTTCTATTCTCTCCTCTCTCATCTTTCCCCTCTCTTTTTTCTTCTCTCTCCTCTCTTTTCTCTTCTCTCCTCTCTCTCTCTTCTATCCAGCCTCTCTTCTCTACCCTTTTCCTCCTCTCTCCATTCTCTCCTCTCTTTTCTATTCTCTCCTCTCTCATCTTTCCCCTCTCCCCTCTTTTTCTTCTCTCTCCTCTCTCTCTCTTCTCTCTAGCCTCTTTTCTGTCCCCTCTCTCCTCTCTCTCTCTTTGGAAAACTATGTATAAATTACATAGAGAATTGCTGTATGTAAAAGCTCATATTAAAATCACATTGCAATCGGATTGCATTTGCATGTAAATAAGATGCTAGGAGTTAAAAATCAGATTGTTCTCACATGAAAATCGCACGACACTTGTCCCACTTTTCTGGACCGAAATCGGAAATCGGACCGCTTTTATTCATGGTGATGGGTATGAGACCTATTTTATTATCTGGAGTCTCTTGTCTTTCTGCAGGACTTGTTAAACATTTATTCAGGACTCATGTCTTTATTTGATGACTTCAGTCCATGACTTTGTATACATTTTTCACTTTCAGATTTCTTACAGAGGGACATTTTAACCCCTTAATGACCGCCGATACGCCTTTTAACGGCGGTCATTAAGGGTACTTAAACCACATCGCCGTTAATTAACGGCGATGTGGAAAAAGTGAATAGCGCCCCCCAGAGGCGCATTTTCTCCGGGGTCTCGGCTACCGGGGTAGCCGAGACCCCAGAGAACATGAATCGGGTCGGTTTACCGCCATTGCGTCGCCGTTATTAACCCTATAGCAAATGTTGTTCCTATCTTCAAAAAGGGGAAGAAGGTGGACCCAGGGAACTACAGGCCGGTGAGTCTGACTTCTATACCAGGAAAGATCTTTGAACAAATTATTAAAGAACATGTATGCAAGTACCTGGATAAGAATGAAGTGATTAAACAGAGTCAGCATGGGTTTGTAACTAATAAGTCATGTCAGACTAACTTAATTTCCTTCTATGACAGAATCACTGCTGGGTGGATCAGGGAAATGCTGTAGATATAGTATATCTTGACTTCAGCAAAGCATTTGACAAAGTATCTCACACAATCCTTATTGAAAAAATGACTAAGTATGGAATGGACAAGGCAACTGTTAGGTGGATTCATAACTGGCTTAGTGATCGGACCCAAAGAGTGGTTGTAAATGGCTGCACATCCAGTTGGAAGAATGTCTCAAGTGGGGTACCACAAGGCTCTGTTTTGGGCCCTGTATTGTTCAACATCTTTATCAATGATTTAGATGAAGGAATTGAGGGTAAACTGATCAAATTTGCTGATGACACAAAGCTAGGAGGGGTAGCTAATACTAGAGAAGAGAGAGAGGATTCAAAAAGATATACATAAACTGGAGCAGTGGGCAGCAACTAACAGAATGGATTTTAACAGGGAAAAATGCAAAGTACTACATCTGGGCAATAAAAATGAAAAAAGCATATACAAAATGGGAGGAATAGGGCTAAGTAACAGCACATGTGAAAAAGACTTGGGTATACTAATTGATCACAGACTTAACATGAGTCAACAGTGTGATGCAGCAGCAAAAAAGGCAAATGCAATTCTAGGATGTATCAACAGAAGCATACAGTCTAGATCACGTGAGGTCATTATTGCCCTCTACTCCTCTTTGGTCAGACCTCATCTGGAATACTGTGTCCAGTTTTGGGCACCACATTTTAAAAAAGACATCAACAAACTGGAGCAAGTTCAGAGAAGAGCCACCAGAATGGTGACCGGTCTGCAAACCATGTCCTTGAGGAACGGTTGCAGGATTTGGGAATGTTTAGCTTGCAAAAAAGAAGACTGAGAGGAGACTTAATAGCTGTCTACAAATATCTCAAGGGCTGTCACATTGTAGAAGGATCATCTTTATTCTCATTTGCACAAGGAAAGACTAGAAGCAATGGGATGAAACTGAATGGGAGGAGACACAGATTAGATATTAGAAAAAACTTTTTGACAGTTAGGGTGATCAATGAGTGGAACAGGCTGCCACAAGAGGTGGTGAGTTCTCCTTCAATGGAAGTCTTCAAACAGAGGCTGGATAGACATCTGTCTGGGATGATTTAGAGAATCCTGCTTTGAGCAGGGGGTTGGACCAGATGACCCAGGAGGTCCCTTCCAACTCTACATCTATGATTCTATGATTCTATGATTCTATGATTCTATAACGGCGACGCAACAAAAAAAAAAATCTGATGTGCCATTTAATTTCTCTGTCCTCTGATGTCATCGGACATCAGAGGACAGAGAAAAAGGGTCCCTCGTGTCCCCCAATGGTCCCGTTGTGGCCCGTGGGCCCACCTTCCTCCTCCGGTGGGCACCGCCATCTTGAATGGCGGGCGCATGCTCAGTGCGCCCGCCGCGTTCTGCCGGGGGGGTGGGCAATTTTCTCTGGGGTCTCGGCTGCCGAGGGTAGCCGAGACCCCAGAGAACATGATCGGGGTCGTAGTTACCGACCCCGGTGTCGCAGTATAATGGCGACCGCAAAAAAAAAAAAAAATGATTTCTCTCCCCTCTGATGTGATCACACATCAGAGGGGAGAAAATGAGGGTCCTCCAGTCCCCCGATCGCCCCCCCTATACTTACCGGTGTCCTCCGTCCTCCTCCAGGCCCCAGGATCCCGGCGTCTTCTTCCTGCAAAAAAAAAATGGCGGGCGCATGCGCAGTGCGCCCGCCGATCTGCTTGGCGGCAGATTCTAAAAAAGTTTCATTCATTCTCACAAAAGTACATTTTGATCACTGTGATAAACTATCACAGTGATCAAAATAAAAAAAACAGTACATAACCCCCCCATTTATCACCCCCTTAGTTAGGGACATATAATAAAAAATAGAAATCATATTTATTTTCATTTTTCTGTTAGGGTTAGGGTTAAGGCTAGGGTTAGGGTTAGGCTTAGGGTTATAATTAGGGTTAGGGTTATAATTAGGGTTAGGCTGGGTTCATACTGCGTTATGGCAGTCCATTAGACGGACTGCGTTACACCGCGGTATAACGCGGTGTAACGCAGTCCGTTAACGCTACCATTCACCCCCATTTGAGGGCGCATCGCGACGAATGCCGTAAAGCGGCATGCGTTCGCGACGTGCCATCATTCAGTGACGGAGCCTCGGACGCGGGCTGCAGCGTCTGGGCTCCGTCACCGCTAGCGCAGATGAATCATCTGCTGATTCCTCTGCGCTAGAGGGTATAGCATAACGCGATCGCGTTATGCTATACCGTTACCAGCCCGTCAACGCTATATGTTGAACGGGCTGGTAAAACGCAAAATTAACCCAGCCTTAGGGTTAGGGTTATAATTAGGGTTAGGGTTACAATTAGGTTTAGGGTTACAATTAGAGTTAGGGCTACAATTAGGGTTAGGGTTACAATTAGGGTTAGGGTTACAATTAGGGTTAGGGTTACAATTAGGGTTGGAATTAGGGTTGGGATTAGGATTAGGATTAGGGTTAGGGTTGGGATTAGGGGTGTGTTGGGGTTAGGGTTGGAGCTAGAATTGAGGGGTTTCCACTATTTAGGCACATCAGGGGGTCTCCAAACATGACGTGGCGTTCAAAAAGTCAGATGGCGCTCCCTCCCTTCCGAGCCCTGCCGAGCGCCCAAATAGTGGTTACCCCCACGTATCAGCATACTCAGGACAAATTGGACAACAACTTTTGTGGTCCAATTTCTCCTGTTACCCTTGGGAAAATAAAAAAGTAGTGACTAAAAGATAATTTTCGTGGGAAAAAAATAGGATTTTTTATTTTCATGCCCGGGCATCATAAACTTTTGTGAAGCACTTGGGGGTTCAAAGTGCTCACCAAAGATCTAGATAAGTTCCTTAGGGGGTCTAGTTTCCAAAATGGGGTCACTTGTGGGGGTTATCCACTGTTTAGGCACATCTGGGGCACTGCAAACGGAACATGACCCCCATCAACGTCTTCATTCCAAAACGTTATTACTTCCTTTCCAAGCCCTGCTGTGCGCCAAAACAGTTTCCCCCCCCCACATATTTGGTATCAGCGTACTCAGGACAAATTGGACAACAACTTTTGGAGTCCAATTTCCTTGTGAAAAATCAAAAATTTGGGACTAAAAAATCATTTTTGTGGAAAATTGATTTTTTTTTTTCACACCCAGGCGTTATAAACTTTTGTGAAACACTTGGGGGTTCAAAGTGCTCACCACAGATCTAGATAAGTTACTTAGGGGGTCTAGTTTCCAAAATGGGGTCACTTGTGGGGTTTTCCACTGTTTAGGCACATCTGCGGCACTGCAAACGGAACATGACCCCCATCAACGTCTGTATTCCAAAGCTTTATTACTTCCTTTCCAAGCCCTGCCGTGCACCCAAACAGTTTCCCCCCCCCACATATTTGGTATCAGCGTACTCAGGACAAATTGGACAACAACTTTTAGGGTCCAATTTCCTTGTGAAAAATAAAAAATTTGGGACTAAAAAATCATTTTTGTGGAAAATTGTTTTTTTTTTTTTCACACCCAGGCATTATAAACTTTTGTGAAACACTTGGGGGTTCAAAGTGCTCACAACAGATCTAGATAAGTTCCATAGGGGGTATAGTTTCCAAAATGGTGTTACTTGTGGGGGGTTTCCACTGTTTAGGCGCATCAGGGGCTCTCCAAACGCGACATGGTGTCCAATCTCAATTCCAGCCAATTTTGGTTTGAAAAAGTCAAACGGTGCTGCTTCCATTCCAAGCCCTGCCGTGCGCCCAAACAGTGGTCCCCCCACATATATGGGGTATCAGCATACTCAGGACAAATTGGACAACAACTTTTGTGGTCTAATTTCTCCTGTTACCCTTGGGAAAATAAAAAATTGGGGACTAAACGATCAGGTTTGTGGAAAAAATATGATTTTTTATTTTCATGCCCGGGCGTTATAAACTTCTGTGAAGCACTTGGGGGTTCAAAGTGCTCACCACACATCTAGATAAGTTCCTTAGGGGGTCTAGTTTCCAAAATGGGGTCACTTGTGGGGGGTTTCCACTGTTTAGACACATCAGGGCCTCTACAAATGCGACATGGCGTCCAGCCAATTCCGCGTTGAAAAAGTCAAACGGAGCTCCTTTCTTTGCGACCTCTGCCGTGCGCCCAAAAAGTGGTTTACCCCAACATATGGGGTATCGGCATGCTCAGGACAAATTGCACAAAAACTTTTGGGGTCTTGTTACCCTTGGGAAAATAAAAATTGGGGTGAAAAGATAATTTTTGTGTAAAAAATATGATTTTTTATTTTCACGGCTCTACGTTATAAACTTGTGTGAATCAGTTGGAGGTTCAAAGTGCTCACCACACATCTAGATAAGTTCCTTAAGGGGTCTAGTTTCCAAAATGGGGTCACTTGTTGGGGGTTTCCACTGTTTAGGCACATCAGGGGCTCTCTAAACGCGACATGGCATCCAGCCAATTCTGCGTTGAAAAAGTCAAACAGCGCTCCTTCCCTTGCGACCTCTGCCGTGCGCCCAAAAAGTGGTTTACCCCCACATATGGGGTATCAGCATGCTCAGGACAAATTGCACAAAATCTTTTGCGGTCTTATTACCCTTGGGAAATTAAAAATTGGGGTGAAAAGATCATTTTGTGGAAAAAAAAATATTTTTTTTTTCACGGCTCTACGTTATAAACTTGTTTGAAGCACTTGGAGGTTCAAAGTGCTCACCACACATCTAGATAAGTTCCTTAAGGGGTCTTGTTTCCAAAATGGGTCACTTGTGGGGTGTTTCCACTGTTTAGGCACATCAGGGGCTATCTAAACGCGACATGGCATTCAGCCAATTCTGCGTTGAAAAAGTCAAACGGCGCTCCTTCCCTTGCGACCTCTGCCATGCGCCCAAAAAGTGGTTTACCCCCACATATGGGGTATCGGCGTATTCAGAAGAAATTGCACAACAAATTTTGTGGTTCATTTTTTCTTTTAACACTTGTTAAAATAAAAAAAACTTGGTTCCGAAGTAAAGCTTTTGCAAAAAAAGTTAAATGTCAATTTTTTCCTTCCACATTGCTTCAGCTCCTGTGAAGCACTTGAAGGGTTAATAAACTTCTTGAATGTGGTTTTGAGCACCTTGAGGGGTGCAGTTTTTAGAATGGTGTAACTTTTGGGTATTTTCTATCATATAGACCCCTCAAAGTGACTTCAAATGTGATGTGGTCCCTAAAAAAAAATGGTGTTGTAAAAATGAGAAATCGCTGGTCAACTTTTAACCCTTATAACTTCGTAACAAAAGAAAATTTTGTTCCCAAAATTGTGCTGATGTAAAGTAGACATGTGGGAAATGTTATTTATTAAGAAATTTGTGTGACATATCTCTCTGATTTAAGGGCATAAAAATTTAAAATTTGAAAATTGCTAAATTTTCAAAATTTTTCGCCATATTTCGTTTTTTTTCATAAATAAACACAAGTCATATCAAAGAAATTTTACCACTAACGTGAATTACAATATGTCACGAAAAAACAATCTCAGAATCAGGAGGATCCGTTAAAGCGTTCCAGAGTTATAACCTCATAAAGTGACAGTGGTCAGAATTGTAAAAATTGGCCCGGTCATTAAGCTGCAAAATGGCTCTGTCACTAAGGGGTTAAACTCCATGGTGTTTTGCATACTTCCTGTAGTTAGAATTTTATTTGATTAGTGCACATATGTCAAACCCTGGCCTGCAGGGTGAGTATATTTTGCTCCCAAAGCAAGGCGGGTCCCCCGAGTATATTTGGCCCAAGATGCTTGACTGGTACACCACCCTGGCATCACACTTTTAACTATATCGGCATCCTAGATGCCAATTCAGTTGAAAGCCATGATGGAGGAGAAAGCGCCAGCTGACGCTCCCTCCCCATCATTCCCCCTCTGGTGTGACGTCTTAGCGCATCGCGATGACGTCATTATAACGCACCTGCTGTACTGAGATGTGCAGAGGATCTGAATAGACCATGAAGAGACCAGAGCAGTGGGAAATGGGCAGAGGTATTTTTTTTTTAATGTAGTGCCCATTATACTGTATAGAACACTATGTGGTGCACATTATATTGTACTAGCTGAAGAGCCCGGCGTTGCCTAGGCATAATAACTAACTGTGGTTAGTTATAACAAATTATAATGATTATCCTCCATCCCATAGTCCATATACCCATCACACATCCTCCATCCTATAGTCCCGTGCCCATATACCCATCACACATCCTCCATCCAATAGTTCAGTGCCCATATACCCATCATATATATCCTCCATCCCATAGTCCAGTGCCCATATACCCATCAAACATCCTCCATCCTATAGTCCCATTCCCATATATCCATCACACATCCTCCATCCCATAGTCCCATGCCCATATACCCATCACACATCCTCCATCCCATAGTCCCGTGCCCATATACCTATCATACATATCCTCCATCCCATGGTCCAGTGCCCATATACCCATCACACATCCTCCATCGCATAGTCCCGTGCCCATATACCTATCACACATCCTCCATCTCATAGTCCCGTGCCCATATACCCATCACACATCCTTCATCACATAGTCCCGTGCCCATATACCCATCACACATATCCACCATCCCATAGTCCTGTGCCCATACACCCATCATACATATCCTCCATCCCCAGGGGCGTAACTAGGAACGGCAGGGCCCCACAGCAAACTTCACAATGGGCCCCCCCCCGCCTCCGGCCGCCATTTTAAAAAAAATATATATTTTTTAAAAAATCACTAATCGCAAACGGCGAATGGATTGAATAATCCAGTCGCCATTTGCAAATTTTTAGCCGCTTTGGCGACCATTTTGGTCGCCATCTGCAGCACTGTAAAGAGGCCTGCTGTTTTCGGGGCCCCATTAGGGGCCTGCTGTTTCCTGGGGCCCTAGGCCCCTGATGGGGACTGCAGTTTCCTGGGGCCCTAGGCCCCTGATGGGGCCTGCAGTTTCCTGGGGCCCTAGGCCCCTGATGGGGCCTGCAGTTTCCTGGGCCCAAGGCCCCTAATGGGGCCTGCAGTTTTCTTTGGACCTAGGCCCCTAATGGGGCCTGCTGCTTCCTTTGGACCTAGGCCCCTAATGGGGCCTGCTGCTTCCTTTGGACCTAGGCCCCTAGTGGGGCCTGCTGTTTCCTAGGGCCCCATTAGGGGCCTGCTGCTTCCTGGGGCCTCTAATGTGGCCCGCTGTGTCCTGGGGCCTGAGGCCCCTGATACACTCACACCTCCCCCCTCCGCTCTCCCCCCTCTCCTCAAGTGCCGGGACGGGAAGCTGCGGCTGCCGCGTCCCTGTAAAAGAGAGTCAGCCTCAGCAAGCATACTTACCAATCTGCCAATCCTCAGGTGACTGCGTCCTCCAGCTCTTTCTGCTCCGTGCGCCGCTCCGTCCTCCATGCTCCGACGTCCATCACGCCAGCCTTGCATGTGACGTGAGAGCTCACGCACACCCCCACGTCACATGACGCGGAAGTGCCGGACTGCTCGGGGCCCGTCCCACCTCCTCTCATAGCGGGCCCCATATCAGACTCACACCCAGAGGTGTATCTAGGCTTTCTGGCACCCGGGGCAAGAATTCGGTTTGGCGCCCCCCCCCCCCAAGCACACTTTCGATTTGCACACTTAGTCATGTACCCACGAGCTGCTCTCCCTAATGCTCTCAATGTTCAGTGAAAAACTGAGAGAAGCAGAGGAGAAGCTCGTTGTCACAGAACCATAAGTATAAAAATCGCATATGAGTGAAGTGTCCATGTGATGACTGCTGGAACCTGCAGAGCTGAATCCTGACATTGCAGCTTCTGAATTCTCACAACGAATGCTCTGCACACTTTTAGGATTCTTCATTACCGGTGGCAAGAGTACACGGTCATGTCAGCATAAGCATGTGATTTATATACTTCTGGCCACATTCCACTAGACGTGCCCGGCCTCGCTCCGTTCATTTTCATTGAGTGAGGCCACACGTCTAGTCAGCATATGACCGCTTGTATGTAAATCACCGGCATGAGAGAATCCTAACAGCGTGCAGAGCGCACTGTGAGAATTCTGAAATTGACTAATTCTCATGTTTTTATTTATGTTAGGAGCATTGAGGCTAAGTGCACACGATCAGGAATAATTGCGGTTTTTTCGCGGTTTTCTGCGTTTTCCCCGGTAAAAACGCGATAAAAACGCAAGCATTAAGCATCCTATACATGTTAATTGATTCCGCATGTTTTGGCCACATGTTGCGTTTTTTTCCGCGAAAAAAACGCTTCGCGGAAAAAATAGCAACATGTTCATTAATTTTGCGGAATGTAAGCGGTTCATGTGCGGTGGTACCCAGGGTCTGGAGGAGAGGAGACTCTCCTCCAGGCCCTGGGTACCATATCCCTGGTAAAACAATAATTAAAATAAAAAATAATGATATTCTCACCTTCCGGCGGCCCCCGCAGCCTTCCCGCGGCCCCCGCAGCCTTCCCGCCTTCAGCGATGCTCCCGGCAACTTCCGGTCCCAGGAGTGCTTTGCGAGAATCACCCAGATGGCATAGCGGTCTCGCGAGATGTACGTCATCGGTGTGATTTGTCGCAAAGCACTCCTGGGACCGGAGTTGCCGGGAGCGTCACTGAGAGGCGGGAAGGCTGCGGGGGCCGCCGGAAGGTGAGAATATCATTATTTATTATTTTTTTTATTATTTTTACATTAGATCTTTTTACTATTGATGCGGCATAGGCGGCATCAATAGTAAAAAGTTGGTCACACGTGTCAAACACTATGTGTGACTCGTGTGACCAACCTGTCAATCAGTTTTCCAAGCGATGCTACAGATCGCTAGGAAAACGCTAGCATTCTGCAAGCTAATTACGCTTGCAAAACGCTATTATTCTGGCGGGAATCAGCATACAAAAAACGTGCGTATTTCCTGCGGGAGAAGTGCGGGATTGCCGCGGAAATTTCCGCGGCAATTCCGCAACGTGTGAACTTAGCCTAAAGGGGTTGTCCAGGTTTGTGCTGAGTCTGCAGTCATTCTATGTGACACAGACCTGGAGAACCCCTTTAATGCTCCTAACAAATAAAGACATGAGAATTAGTCAATTTCACAAATAATATTTACATCCAGGTACCTTATAGATGACACTGTCTCTGGAGTCGTTCTCCTTTTCTTCATCTTGTCCAGATCCCATGATGAGTTTTTCTCATCCACAGCCGTCTCTGCAGACCTCCATCTTCTCCGCTCTTCTGCACCAACTATCCACACGGTGCCCTTAAAGACAGAAGAGTCATTATAATGCCCCTAAATAAAAATATCTGCAATATACTGTCACCTCACACTATTCCCCTCCCTCCTCACACTGTCTCCTCTCACATCCCCCTGTTCAGCATACTGTCTCCTCATATATTTACCCCCTCACTCTCTATACTGTCTGCTCACACATAACCCTGACTCCCCATACTGTGTCTGCACACATCCCATCACCCTCACTCCCCATACTGTGTCTGCACACATCCCATCACCCTCACTCCCCATACTGTGTCCACATACATTCACCCGTTCGCTCCCCATACTGTCTGCACCCATCCCCCATACTGTTTCCTCATACATACTCTTCAGTACCCTCAAATCCCCCCACACATATTAAATGCCCCCATCCTCACTCCAAATCCCCCCCACACACATTAAATCCCCCCATCCCCACTCCAAATCCCCACACGCATTAAGTATCCCCCATCGCCACTCCAAATCCCCCCACACATAAAATAACCCCCATCGCCACTCCAAATCCCCCCACACATAAAATAACCCCCCATCGCCACTCCAAATCCCCCCACACATAAAATAAACCTCCATCCCCACTCCAAATCCCCCACACATACAATAACCCCCATCGCCACTCCAAATCCCCCCATACTTAAAATAACCCACCATCCCCACTCCAAATCCCCCCACACACATTAAATCCCCCATCCCCACTCCAAATCCCCCACACATAAAATAACCCCCCATCGCCACTCCAAATCCCCCCACACATAAAATAACCCCCCATCGCCACTCCCAAATCCCCCCACACATAAAATAACCCCCCATCGCCACTCCAAATCCCCCCACACATAAAATAACCCCCCATCACCACTCCAAAGCCCCCCACACATAAAATAACCCCCCATCCCCACTCCAAATCCCCCCATACATACAATAACCCCCATCCCACTCCAAATCCCCCCACATAAAATAACCCCCCATCCCCACTCCAAATCCCCCCACACATACAATAACCCCCCATCGCCACTCCAAATCCCCCCACACATAAAATAACCCCCCATCCCCACTCCAAATCCCCCCACACATAAAATAACCCCCCATCCCCACTCCAAATCCCCCCACATAATGTATCCCCCCATCCCCACTCCAAATCCCCCCACATAAAAGAACCCCCATCCCTACTCTAAATCCCCCCCCACCATGTATCCCCCTTCCCCACTCCAAACCCCCCCACACATAAAAGAACCCCCATCCCCACTTTAAATCCCCCCCACACATAATGTATCCCCCATCCCCACTCCAAACCCCCCACACATAAAATAACCCCCATCCCCACTCTAAATCCCCCCACACAATGTATCCCCCATCCCCACTCCAAACCCCCCACACATAAAAGAACCCCCATCCCCACTCCAAATCCCCCCCACATATAATGTATCCCCCCATCCCCACTCCAAATCCCCCCACACATAAAAGAACCCACATCCCCACTCCAAATCCCCCCCACATATAATGTATCCCCCCATCCCCACTCCAAATCCCCCCACACATAAAAGAACCCACATCCCCACTCTAAATCCCCCACACACATAATGTATCCCCCCATCCCCACTCTAAATCCCCCCCCATACACACACACTCACACAGTATGTCCCCCATTTATCTTCTGTGGTATCTCCAGCTCCATAATGGAGCACACTCACCACAAATTTTCACCCTTCTGGGCGCCGACGACGAGTGACGTCAGCAGCGTGATCACATGACCTGATCACGCTGCAGACGTCGCTCTGACCCGGCGGTCAGAGCTTCAATTGTACTGGCATCTGTATAGACGCCAGTGCAATTGATCCCTGGGAGCCGGCACGCAGCAGCTTCTCTGCGCCGGCTGTCAGCTTGACAGCCGGCACAGGGAGCCGCCGACTCTCAGGCCGGAGGTGGCAGAACGCAGCCGCGGGGGAGACACTGCGGACCGCCGCATTAGGCGGCCTGACTGCGCCCCCCTGCCGGCTGCCCCCCCTAGATACACCCCTGCTCACACCACCGGCAGCTTGCGGAACTACCGTGGTGGTAGGTGAAGCAGCTGCAGCAGGGATTGGCCCCCTTCTAGCCCGGGCCCTGTGGCAGCTGCTTCCCCTACTTCCACGATAGTTCCGCCCCTGTCCATCCCATAGTCCCATGTCCATATACCCATCATACATATTCTCCATCCCATAGTCTCGTGCCCATATACCTATCACACATCCTCCATCCCATAGCCCTGTGCCCATATACCCATCATACATATCCTCCATCCCATAGTCCCGTGCCCATATACCCATCACACATCCTCCATCCCATAGTCCAGTGCCCATATACCCATCATACATATCCTCCATCCCATAGTCCAGTACCCATATACCCATCATACATATACTTCATCCAATAGTCCCGTGCCCACATACCCATCACACATCCTCCATCCCATAGTCCTGTGCCTATATACCCATCATACATATCCTCCATCCCATAGTCCTGTGCCCATATGCACATCAAACATCCTCCATCTCATAGTCCAGTGCCCATATACCCATCACACATCCTCCGTCCCATAGTCCCGTGCCCATATACCCATCATACATATCCTCCATTCCATAGTTCCGTGCCCATATACCCATCATACATATCTTCCATCCCATAGTCCCGTGCCCATATACCCATCATACATATCCTCCATCCCATAGTCCAGTGCCCATATACCCATCACACATCCTCCGTCCCATAGTCCGTGCCCATATACCCATCATACATATCTTCCATCCCATAGTCCGTGCCCATATACCCAACATATCCTCCATCCCATAGTCCAGTGCCCATATACCCATCAAATATCCTCCATACCATAGTCCAGTGCCCATATACCCATCACACATCCTCCGTCCCATAGTCACGTGCCCATATACTCATCATACATATCCTCCATTCCATTGTCCCGTGCCCATATACCCATCATACATATCCTCCATCCCATAGTCCCGTGCCCATATACCCATCACACATATCCTCCATCTCATGGTCCCATGACCATATACCCATCATACATATCCTCCATCCCATAGTCCCGTTCCCATATACCCATCACACATATCCTGCATTCCATAGTCCAGTGCCCATATACCCATCATACATTCCTCATCCCATAGTCCCATCCATATATACCATCATATTTCCTTCCATCCCATATCCCGTGCCCTATACCCTATATATATCCTCCATCCCATAGTCCCATGCCCATATACCCATCACACATATCCTCCATCCCATAGTCCCAGGCCCATATGCCATCATACATATCCTCCATCCATAGTCCAGTGCCTATATACCCATCATACATATCCTCCATCTCATAGTCCAGTGCCCATATACCCATCATACATATCCTCCATCCCATAGTCCAGTGCCCATATACCCATCATACATATCCTCTATCCCATAGTCCCGAGCTGGGTGGTGCTGAGCAGGGAGTTTCTGGAGATGTGCAGTTATGTAACCTGGCAGTGTGGCTCTGTGTGCGGCCGCTGATGATGTGATATTCTACGCCAGTAACAATAGAGCACGGCAGTAATAGAGGAGGGGGTGATTCATTTCTGTCATGTGCTCTGTGCTCCTTTCTGGGGGGCAGACAATGGCTGAAGCTTATGTTCCTAGGGATGCTAGATTTCTCCCACCCGGTCAGTGTTTGCTGAGGTGTTGTGGTGGAGCGAGAAAACTGTTGCTCATAGCAACCAATCACAGCTCAGCTTCTTTTAAACAGCTCTGGTGAAATGAAAGATGCTTAGTAATTGGGTGGGTCTATGTGGCTTGGGCGTGGCTGATACACACACATACATACATTCATTTTTATATATATATAGATGGAGCACTATGTGGTGAGCATTATACTCCATGGAGCACTATGTGGGGCCATTGTACTGCATGGAGCACTTCTTTGGGACATTATACTGTATGGATCACTCCTTTGTGGCCATTATACTTTATCGAGCACTATGTGGGGCCAATATACTTTTTGAGCACTATGTGGGGCACATTATACTGTATGGACCACTATATGGGGCCCATTATACTGTATGGTTCACTGTGTAGTGCAATTATACTGTATTGAACACTATGTGTGGCCATTACATTGTATCGAACACTACGTGAAGCCATTATTCTGTATGGAGCATTATGTAAGGCCATAATGCTGTATGGAGCACTGTTATGTTTCGGTGCTGAGGAGTGCAGGTAAAAAGGCAATACACCAGAGCAGTTGGAATCTATGAGATTGCAGTACCCTGACTAACCACCACAACTAGAGGCAGCCATGGAGCGTTCCTACGTTGGTCCTAGACGCCTCGTCACAGCCTGAGAAACTAACTACACCTAAAGATAGAAAGAGGAAAGCTATCTGCCCCGGAGCAGAACCCCAAAGAACATAGAAAGCCCCCAAACATGTAATGGCGGTTAGACAAGATGAAATACTGACACAGAAAGAAAATAGTATGAGCAAACGCTGGGGCCCAAACTAACTAAATAGAAAAGGATAGGAAGGGTACTTACTGCAATCCAGAAAACCCTGAAAAGCACCAACTCTACTAATTTCAAAAACACCTGAGATCACACGACCTCTACCACCTAAATTAGTTCTCTGGTGTAACAAAATCAAAACAGCAACCACTGAAAAAACTGGAAAAAGCAAAAGTACAAACATCAGTGGCTGAACTAAACTGAGAGGGCAAAAGCCCCCGGAGGGGACCCAGAAGGCCCCCACAGAAGTGCAGGACAAAATGCAAAAATATAGCACAAAAACAAAAAGAAGAAAATGTCTTATCTGTTAGCAGGAGATGCAGACACGACACAGCAGGCTACAAGGGAAACAGGAATGAAGGATTCAGACCAGAACAATTGATCACCGGCAACCCTGATGGGAAGGTGACTCCCTTATATAAGACCAGTCAGTAACACCTGATTCCCAGTCCTCATAATCTTCACTGGACAGACCAGCACCGCTTGTAACCACCAGAGGAAGCCTCTGCTCAGAACTCATCTCAAACCCATTCACAACAGAGCACTATGTGGGGCCATTATACTGTATGGAGCACTATGTGAGGCCATTTTACTGCATGAAGAACTACGTGGGGCCATTATACTATATGGAGAACTATGAGTGACCATTATACTGCATTAAGCACCATGTGGAGTCATTATACTGTATGAAGCACTTATTTTGGCTATTATACTGTATGGAGCTATTTTTGTGGCCATTAAACTGTATGAGCACTATGTGGGGCCATTATACTGTAAGAAGCACTATGTGGGGCCATTATACTGTAATGGATCGGCATTAAGTGTGGGCCCCATTATAATGAATGAATGCACTATGTGGAACCATTATAATCAATGAAACACAATGTGGGGCCATTATAGTGTTTATACTGTATAGAGCATTATGTTGGGCACATTATACTGTGCCCAACACTATACTGCATTATACTATGTTGTAGCACTATGTTGGGCCATTGTACTGTTCCAAACAGCCTTTTTATTTGGAGGGGGGCTCAGCTTTTGTTTAAGCACACATATATACTGACCATTATTTTTTACCCCATGCCCTCATGGACTCCATTATTATTGATGTCAATAGACTACACTTTCAGGAGGGTTCCTTATTCTATTTAAACTCATATATGTTTAATAACTGACAGTGCGCTGTTTGCTGCTACCTGGGTTCATGAATCAGCTTTGTGTTAAAACAACCTTTCCTTAGTGGGAATCTTTATTGTAAATATTGTATATTTCTGTACATGACTTTGATGTTTGTGCACTAACATACTGTTTTTTGTCCCCCTTACCCTAGAGCGACTTTTTAATCAAGGGCCGAGTGGGCCAAAACGTTAGTCACTTCTTTGTATATGCTTTCACTTTGTCTGCCACTTGCACTTGTGTTGAACAATCATTAAAGATTGTTTGCATGAAAACTCTTGAGTGTACGGTGAAACAATCTATTATACTGTATGGAGCACTATGAGGTGCCATTATACTGTATTGAGCACTATGTGGGGTCATTATAATGTATGGAACACTATGTGAGGCCATCATGCTGTATGGAGCACTATGCAATGCTATTATACTGTATGGAGAACTATGTGGAGCTGTTACGGATCTGCAACTCAGGACTAGGGAAGAAAGGGGAGAAGCTGACCCTGTGCTAGGACTAGGCTGAAGCCCTACGATGGAGCGGGCGACGTATTCCTTGTGAATAGACCCACCGACTAAAGGTAGTGGGACGGGTATCCCTGAACGGTCTGGGGACTGGGAATTAGAACAGGTAACCTCCTAGCAGGAAAATAGAGGAAGCTGCAGAAATGAAAGGACAACCAAAAAACACAACAGGTAGAACTAGAGACCCCAGAACTGCACAAAATCAAACACAGAAAGCTATCAAAGCACCTAGCCAGAACTCTAGCGGATTAACACTGTTGTCCAGCAAGGACTGGGAGGCAAGTGCTGGGTAATAAAGGGTGATACCATCACCTGACCTTAGACAAACCCAGCACCAGGGGAAAAAGACCAGCAGCCAGAAAACCACAACAAGATGGCGGATGGTCAAAACGAAATAGATTCTAACTGGAGCGCTTTATGCTGTATGGAGCACTATGTGGGGCAGGCAATTATACTGTATGGAGGACTATGTGGGACCATTTTCCTGTATGGAGCACTATGTGGGGCCATTATACTGTATGGAAGACAATGCAGAGCCCTGTTATACAGTATGGAGCAATTTTGTGGCCATTATACAGTATGAAGCACTATGTGGTGCACATTATACTGTATAGAGCACTTTGAAGTACTCATACTGTATAGAGCACTACGTGGGGCCAGGCCATTATACTTTATGGAGGACTATATGGGCCCATTATAATGTAAGGAGAATTATGTGGGGCCCGTTATGCTGTATGAAGCACTATCTAGGGTGCATTATACTTTATGGAGAACTATATTGGGACATTATACTGTATGGAGGACTATGTGGAGCTCTTTAAACTGTATGGAGTACTATGTGGGACCATTATACTGTATGGAGCAATTATACTGTATGGAGCACTATGTGGAGCCCTTTATACGTTAGGGAGCACTATCTAAGGCAATTATGCTGTATGGTGAACTTTGTCTTCCAGCTAGCAGCAGACATGTTCACATGTGAGATCTCAATTTTGCCACTCATGTGAGTATGGAGCACTACGTGGAGACCTTTTTACTGTATAGAGTACTATGTGGGGCCATTATACAGTATGGAAAACAATGCAGAGCCCCGTTATACTGTATTGAGCAATATTGTGGCCATTTTACAGCATGGAAAACGATGTGGTGCCCAATATACTGTATGGAGCACTTTGAGGTACCCATTATACTGTATGGAGCACTATGTGGGGCCATTATACTATATAAAGCTTGATGTGGGTCCATTATATTGCATGGAGCACTATGTGGGGTTATTAAATTGTATGGAGAACTATGTGGGGCAATTCTACTGTATGGAGGATGATGTGGGGCTCATTATACTGTATAAAGTACTATGTGGGGTGCATTATACTGTATGCAGCACTATGCTGGGCTGTTATACTGTATGGAGCACTATCTGAGGTCATTATACTTTATGGAGAACTATATGGGGCCATTATACTGTATGGAGGACTATGTGGAGGCTCTTTATACCGTATGTAGCGACATTATACTGTATGGAGAACTATGTGGAGCCATTATACCGTATGGAGCACTATGTGGGGTCATTATGCTGTATGAATCACTATGTGGGGTCATTATACTGTATGAAGCACTATGTGGGGCCATTATTCTGTAGGGAGCACTATGTGGAGCCTTTTATACTGTATGGATCATTATGTGGGGCCTATAATACTGTATGGAGCAATATCTACTTATTATTATCATTATTATCCACTTTATGGAGCCCTTTATAGTTTATGAAGCACTATGTGAGGCCATTATACTGTATGGAGGATTATGTGGTGCCCATTATCTGTATGAAGCACTAAGTGGGGTGCATTATACTGTATGGAGGACTATGTAGACCTCTTTATTCTCTATGTAGCATTATGTGGGACCATTATACTGTATGGAGGACTATGTGGGGCCATTATACTGTATGGAGGACTATGTGGGGCCATTATACTGTATGGAGCACTATGTGGGGCCATTATACTGTAAGGAAGACAATGCAGAGCCTCGTTATACTGCATGGAGCAATTTTAATGTCCTTTATATCTCTGTCACGGGTGTGTCGCCACGAAGATCGTCACGATTACACAGCCTGACTTCTCGCAGCTGAGTTTTTGGTGCTTTGTGCTTTTTCGGCAGTGAGGGAGTTAATTCTCTCTCTAAGTGCTAGATGAGGCCCAGCCTCGCCCAGCTGCAGTCAATGCTGCAGTAGTGGGACTCCTTCAAATACCTGCCAGTCTGTTAGGGAAGTTGTCGGTGAAAGCATTCCTTGCAGACAAACAGAGCGGCTTGTGGTATTTTGGAGTTTGGAGTGAAGTGTACTTGGTGTGTTTTTTTCCCTTCTTCGCTTTATCATTTATCTCCTTACCCGTTGGTGTTCCCTCTGTTGTTGTGGTGTGAGTTTTTGTATGCAAGGTGGTTTTTGGTTTTCCCCTTGTACTGTCTCGTTCGTCTAGTACTGTGTGTTGGCTTATATTATCCTGTCCCCTGTTGTTGTGATCGGGGTCCTTCTCAGGACTAGATTACTGAGGTTCAGGGATCCTCAGGAGGTAGGGGTTACGCTGGCGGCCTGGACCTCTGTACCTTTAACAGTACCTCCAGGTTGAGGGATTAGTCAGGGCCCCAGCTTAGGGTCAGCTTAGGCCCCTGACCTCCTGTACGCAGAGACAGCGTGACAATCTCTCTGTGTATCACAGTTGGAGAATAATACTGTGATGGGGTCACCATTATTTGTCCAGGGGATTGAGGGAGGGGGGTCATCATACTGTGTGTGTAGAGGGTACTGTGGTGGAATTCACTTTGGTGGTGTCTTACTGTGTTTGGGGGGCACTTTTGTTTGCATCATACTTTATATGTATTCAAGGTTTTTTATATTTGTTATTACATATTTAAATTAGGCTATTGGGCCATATGCTTCTTATTGCTCTTAAATTACATATATTATTCCAATACTTTATTCTAAGATCTATCAATTAAAATGTACTTTGCTTGCGGGACAACCACTTTAAAGGGAACCTGCCAGCCGTTTTGGCTGATAAGCCCTGAAAGGCAGTGGCTGTATCTCCTATCTACAGCATTCTATAATGCTGTAGATAAGCCCCAGATACGGCCTGAAAGATAAGAAAAATAAGTTTCATTATACTCACCTGGGGAGGCGGTCCGGTCCAAAGGGTGTTGCAGGTCCGGGGCCTCCCATCCTCTTGTGATGCCGCCCTCCTGCTTGCTTTACGGCTCCCCGGCATCGCGCTCCTGCGAAGGCGTACTTATCTGCACTTTTGAGAGCAGAGCAAATTCCTGCAGTGCGCAGGCGCTGAGCCTCTCTGACCTTTCTCGGCGACTGCGCACTGCAGTACTTTCCTCTTCCCTCAACAGGACAGAGGAGTGCGCCTGCGCAGGAGCGTGATGCCAGCGAGCCATGAAGCAAGCAGAAGGGTGGCATCGCAAGATGATGGGAGCTGCTGGACCCGGACCTGCGACACCCATCGGACCGAACCACCCCCTGGGTGAGTATAGTAAAATTTATTTTTTTTATCTTTCAGGTCGGTTCGGGGCTTATCTACAGCATTATAGAATGCTGTATATCAGCCCTGAAAGGCAGTGACCGTATCTTATATGGCCAAAACAGCTGACAGGTTCGCTTTAACTTTATTTTCATATGAAAAAGTTCATTATTATACTTGATGATAAAAAAAATGTCCACAATTGTAGACATTTTTTTAATAAATATCAAGGTTGGCCCGTGACTATCTCTGGTTTAGTGGTTTTTCTTGGCGTGGACATTGGAGGAGGGGTGTTAGTCCTAATATGGACACATCCCGTGGATCATCTTAGCTTGTTTGCTTTTTAATTGCTTTTTATCTATATGTCGCTGTTTGTTCTTGCTCTTTAAATAGTTTATCATTTTATTTGGTGACCCTAACTGGTCTTGCACATTTCTTTTGTTATGTTACATGTTTGCCTTGGTGTGCAGTTGACTGATCCAATCTTAACTGGAGTGCCCACACCTTCAACACCTTAATTTAATAATAATGGTATGGCCATACCATAGCAACTCTGAGGCTATGGTTCCACGTCCGGAACCATAGCTTTGGACGAGCGAAATTCGCTCCGTCTAAGCCCCCCCTTATGACGCGCGATCTTTCCGGAGGTGTTCAGGACACCTCCGGAAACTCGAAGAGCGCAGCTACATAGCCTGTTTAATTCTGTTGCGGCGACGCACCGTCGCGCAATACGCGGGACATGCTGCGTCTAAAAAGCGCCGATGTCCGTTACGCAGGTTTCCCACCTGCGTATTGTTACGCATGGTGAGACGGGATTCCTGAAATCCCCTCCACTATGCTGTAAAACTGGACGCTGCGTGTTTGCGCTGCGCCACGACAGCGCCAAACACCAGGTTTCCTGCGTGGAAACTCACCCTGAGCTGCTGATTACAGGAAAAGGCTTAAATTGTTCTCGAGGCCCATTCTCCATTATCGTTGTCCATTCTTCCGTTAATTATCCTGTGGCGATGACTGTAATAATATTTATAGGGTAATTACATGATGATCAGCTCAGCGAAGGTCACATCGTCCACGATAATCTCCTTACAGAGCCAGGGAGAGATTACACAACAGCTGGAGTGGATCCAAGGACGCCTGGGTTCCACACTGCAATGTCATGTGCTGGGGTGATTGGTACATGCTTCTCTGCAATGCGGTCACCCCAGGGGTATGGAATGCCACCATTCAAGAGATAAATGCCCCTCTGCAATACCATTATTCCAGAGGTATACGCCTCTCTGCAATGCTACTACCCCAAAGGTACATGGCCCTCCCTCTGTAATGCT
Source organism: Oophaga sylvatica (assembly GCA_033576555.1). Taxonomy (NCBI): domain Eukaryota; kingdom Metazoa; phylum Chordata; class Amphibia; order Anura; family Dendrobatidae; genus Oophaga; species Oophaga sylvatica. The sequence goes on along the minus strand of JARQOD010004069.1, from coordinate 35,740 downwards.
ACTATCAAAGGCATATGCTCCTCACTCTGCAATGCCACGTCCCCAGATGTACGAGACCCTATAAAATGCCACACATAGAAGTATTCGCCTCACTGCAATGCCACCAACCCCACCGATACATCCCCCTATGCAATTCCACCACCCCAGACATACCCAACCCTCTGCAATGCCACTTTAAAATGCCACCACCCCAGGGGTACATGCTCCTTCCTCTACAACGCCACCACCCCATGGGTACATGACCCTCTCCAATGCCACCACTCAGAAGGTATACACCCCTCTCCATGTGTGATGCTGTCTGCTTAGTTGTGCATCTAACCTTAAGTGTGATGCTGTCTGCTGAGCAGTGTACGTAATCCTATCCTGCTGAGTCACGTATCTAAGCCTGCCTGTGTTATTCTGTCTGCTGAGCCGTGTAGCCAAGGCTACATGACTCAGGAAGATGTGATGCTCGTCTTCGGGTACAGTTGTGTAGTGATGACACAGAGGTATTATTGTTATTTGGTTCAATTTTTTTTATAAAAACAGCACCCCCTCTGGCAGTGAGATCTCATGCACACGACGCCCCCTATAATACTGATACGGTACGGACAAGGACACGATAGCTTCTCACACATATGAACACATTTGCGCAGTCACACTCGCAGCTTTGGTCACGCGTGTGACGTGGCTTCAGGTGCGTTCTGGCGCTGGGATCCTGGTCATTCACCGCTGGCACCAGATACCCGCTCCTCCAGGCAGTGGTCATGTTTCTATGTACACGTGGGTTCACATTATAAAAGGGGTAACAGTCGTCCTCTTCTGGGCAGCCATCTTGGCTTATGGTCCGAAAAGTCATATTTGGTCCTGTGTGGCGGCACTCGTATGGGAGATAAACGGCCATTATAGTCACATAAACCAGACGACCAGAAGATCCGCCATTACCCCCCTCCTTATAAAAGATGGCAGTCTGTTAGCTGGTACAGTAAAGATGTATATCTTTGTACCGTGTTGTTAGCTGGTACAGTAACGTAGCGGGGGTGGCGGCTCACACGTCAGAGGCCGCATCAGCCGTGGCCCCGTTGGGTGTCAGGTTGATGCTGTTGTTGTCTACGTCCATCGTGCCGCCTCCTCTGCAGGGCACACAGCATGGTTTGGTGATGTCACGGCCATATTGGCAAAAGCCATTGAGCGGGATCTTCTCCTGCACTTTAGAGCCAGAAAGTTTCTCCGACTCGGGCGTACTGCATCCCTGGATCTTACTCTTCGCTCTGATCTGGTCTCGCCAGGAATACAGCGCCAGAAACACACACCCGCACAATGTCAGTGCCAGCAGCACCGTCACTGCCACAAACGGCTTGTAGTAGTCTTGCTCGTTGCTGCTGAACGGGACCCCATTCTCAATTGCCATGTTACTGTCCCGGTTGTAGGAGTCCTTGTGACTAATGCCCACCCCACTGAGGTCCCTGATCCAGTACTGGGCGGCCATGTATTGAAAGCTGTTCTCATTGGCCCAGCACTCGTACTGTCCCAGTGTATCTCTCTTCACTGTGACAACCAGAGTGCCTGCGGAGGTCACCACCTGCTTCTCCGGGGATTGTCCTCGATGTTTCCAGCTGTATGTGGCAAGAGATGATAGGCGTGGGCACTGGAGCTCAACGATAGAATTATACGCAGCAGAGATGTTACCAACTGGAAGAAAGAAATTTTGACATCATGAGATCAGCAGTGACATCACTGAGACTATCTCCTATCCATCACTAGAGATCAGCTGTAACATCACCGAGAATGCCACCTATCCATCACTAGAGATCAGCGGTGACATCACTGAGAATGCCACCTATCTATCACTAGAGATCAGCGGTGACATCACTGAGAATGCCACCTATCCGTCACTAGCGATTAGCGTGACATCACTGAGAATGCCTCCTATCCATCATAGAGATCAGCGGTGACATCACTGATAATATCGCCTATCCATCACTAGAGATCAGCGGTGACATCACTGAGAATGCTCCTATCCATCACTAAGATCAGCGGTGACATCACTGTGAATGTCTCCTATCCATCACTAGAGATTGGCAGTGACATCACTGAGAATGCCGCCTATCCATCACTAGAGATCAGCGGTGACATCACTGAGAATGCCGCCTAACCATCACTAGAGATCAGCGGTGACATCACTGAGAATGCCTCCTATCCATCACTAGAGATCAGTGGTGACATCACTGAGAATGCCTCCTATCCATCACTAGAGATCAGCGGTGACATCACTGAGAATGTCTCCTATCCATCACTAGAGATCAGCGGTGACATCACTGAGAATGTCCTCCTATCCATCACTAGAGATCAGCGGTGACATTACTGAGAATGCCGCCTATCCATCACTAGATATCAGCGGTGACAATCATGAGAATGCCCCTATCCATCACTAGATATCAGCGGTGACATTACTGAGAATGCCGCCTATCCATCACTAGATATCAGCGGTGACATTACTGAGAATGCCCCTATCCATCACTAGATATCAGCGGTGACAATACTGAGAATGCCTACCTATCCATCACTAGAGATCAGCGGTGACATCACTGAGAATGCCCCTATCCATCACTAGAGATCAGTGGTGACATCAGTGAGATGCCTCCTATCCATCACTAGAGATTCAGCAGTGACATCACTGAGAATGCTCCTATCCATCACTAGAGATCAGCAGGTGACATCACTGAGAATGCCGCCTATCCATCACTAGAGATCAGCTGTAACATCACGAGAATGCCCCATCCCATCACTAGAGATCAGCGGTGACATCACTGAGAATGCCTCCTATCCATCACTAGAGATCAGCGGTGACATCACTGAGAATGTCTCCTATCCATCACTAGAGATCAGAGTGACATCACTGAGAATGCCTCCTATCCATCACTAGAGATCAGCAGTGACATCACTGAGAATGCTCCTATCCATCACTAGAGATCAGCAGTGACATCACTGAGAATGCCTCCTATCCATCACTAGAGATCAGCGGTGACATCACTGAGAATGCCCCTATCCATCACTAGAGATCAGCGGTGACATCACTGAGAATGCTCCTATCCATCACTAGAGATCAGCGTGACATCACTGAGAATGCGCCTATCCATCACTAGAGATCAGCGGTGACATCACTGAGAATGCTCCTATCCATCACTAGAGATCAGCGTGACATCACTGAGAATGCCCCTATCCATCACTAGAGATCAGCGTGACATCACTGAGAATGCCGCCTATCCATCACTAGAGATCAGCGGTGACATCACTGAGAATGCCCTACCTCATAATCACTAATTCGAGGTAACAGTCACGGAATGGCCTCCTATCCATCACTAGAGATCAGCGGTGACATCACTGAGAATGCCTCCTATCCATCACTAGAGATCAGCGGTGACATCACTGAGAATGCCGCCTATCCATCACTAGAGATCAGCGGTGACATCACTGAGAATGCCTCCTATCCATCACTAGAGATCAGCGGTGACATCACTGAGAATGCCCTATCCATCACTAAGATCAGCGGTGACATCACTGAGAATGCTCCTATCCATCACTAGAGATCAGCGGTGACATCACTGAGAATGCTGCCTATCCATCACTAGAGATCAGCGGTGACATCACTGAGAATGCCTCCTATCCATCACTAGAGATCAGCGGTGACATCACTGAGAATGCCCCTATCCATCACTAGAGATCAGCGGTGACATCACTGAGAATGCCTCCTATCCATCACTAGGATCAGCGTGACATCACTGAGAATGTCTCCTATCCATCACTAGAGATCAGCGGTGACATCACTGAGAATTCCCTATCCATCACTAGAGATCAGCGGTGACATCACTGAGAATGCTCCTATCCATCACTAGAGATACGGTGACATCACTGAGAATGTCTCCTATCCATCACTAGAGATCAGCGGTGACATCACTGAGAATGCCCCTATCCATCACTAAGATCAGCGGTGACATCACTGAGAATGCCCTATCCATCACTAGAGATCAGCGTGACATCACTGAGAATGCTCCTATCCATCACTAGAGATCAGGTGACATCACTGAGAATGCCCCTATCCATCACTAGAGATCAGGTGAATCACTGAGAATGCCCCTATCCATCACTAGAGATCAGCGGTGACATCACTGAGAATGCCCCTATCCATCACTAGAGATCAGCGGTGACATCACTGAGAATGCCCCTATCCATCACTAGAGATCAGGTGACATCACTGAGAATGCCCCTATCCATCACTAGAATCAGCGTGACATCACTGAGAATGCCCTATCCATCACTAGATACAGGTGACATACTGAGAATGCCCCTATCCATCACTAGAATCAGCGGTGACATACTGAGAATGCTCTATCCATCACTAGAATCAGCGGTGACATACTGAGAATGCCCTATCATCACTAGAGATCGCGGTGACATCATGAGAATGCCCCTATCCATCACTAGAGATCAGCGGTGACATCACTGAGAATGCCCCTATCCATCACTAGAGATCAGCGTGACATCACGAGAATGCCACCTATCCATCACTAAGATCAGGTGACATCACTGAGAATCCCCTATCCATCACTAGAGATCAGGGTGACATCACTGAGAATGCCTCCTATCCATCACTAGAGATCAGCGGTGACATCACTGAGAATGCCCCTATCCATCACTAGAGATCAGCGTACATCACGAGAATCCCCTATCCATCACTAGATCAGCGGTGACATCACTGAGAATGCCCCTATCCATCACTAGAATCAGCGTGACATCACTGAGAATCCCTATCCATCACTAGAATCAGGGTGACATCATGAGAATGCCCCTATCCATCACTAGAGATCAGCGTGACATCACTGAAAGCCTCCTATCCATCACTAGAGATCAGCGGTGACATCACTGAGAATGCTCCTATCCATCACTAGAGATCAGGTGACTCACTGAGAATGCCCCTATCCATCACTAGAGATCACGTACATCACTGAGAATGCCCCTATCCATCACTAGAGATCAGCGTGACATCACTGAGAATGCCTCCTATCCATCACTAGAGATCAGCGTGACATCACGAGAATGCCCTATCCATCACTAGAGATCAGGGTGACATCACTGAGAATGCCCCTATCCATCACTAGAGATCAGCGGTGACATCACTGAGAATGCTCCTATCCATCACTAGAGATCAGCGTGACATCACTGAGAATCCCTATCCATCACTAGAGATCAGCGTGACATCACTGAGAATGCTCCTATCCATCACTAGAGATCAGCGTGACATCACTGAGACCCCTACCATCACTAGATCAGCGGTGACATCACTGAGAATGCCCCTATCCATCACTAGATATCAGCGTGACATACTGAGAATGCCCCTATCCATCACTAGAGATCAGCGTGACATCACTGAGAATGCCCCTATCCATCACTAGAGATCAGGGTGACATCATGAGAATGCCCCTATCCATCACTAGAGATCAGGTGACATCACTGAGAATGCCCCTATCCATCACTAGAGATCAGCGTGACATCACGAGAATGCCCCTATCCATCACTAGAGATCAGCGGTGACATCACTGAGAATCCCCTATCCATCACTAGAGATCAGCAGTACATCACTGAGAATGCCTCCTATCCATCACTAGAGATCAGCGGTGACATCACTGAGAATGCCGCCTATCCATCACTAGAGATCACTGACATCACTGAGAATGCCCCTATCCATCACTAGAGATCAGCGGTGACATCATGAGAATGCCTCCTACCATCATAGAGATCAGCGGTGACATCACTGAGAATGCCCTATCCATACTAGAGATCAGGTGACATCACTGAGAATGCCCTATCCATCATAGAGATCAGCGGTGACATCACTGAGAATGCCTCCTATCCATCACTAGAGATCAGCGTGACATCACTGAGAATGCCTCCTATCCATCATAAGATCAGCGGTGACATCACTGAGAATGCCGCCTATCCATCACTAGAGATCAGCGTGACATCACTGAGAATGCCCTATCCATCACTAGGATCAGCGGTGACATCACTGAGAATGCTCCTATCCATCACTAGAGATCAGCGGTGACATCACTGAAATATCTCCTATCCATCACTAGAGATCAGCGGTGACATCACTGAGAATGCCTCCTATCCATCACTAGAGATCAGCGGTGACATCACTGAGAATGCCCCTATCCATCACTAGAGATCAGCGGTGACATCACTGAGAATGCCTCCTATCCATCACTAGAGATCAGAGGTACATCACTGAGAATGCCGCCTATCCTCACTAGAGATCAGCGTGACATCACTGAGAATCCCCTACCATCACTAGAGATCAGCGTGAATCACTGAGAATGCCCCTATCCATCACTAGAGATCAGCGTGACATCACTGAGAATGCCCCTATCCATCACTAGAGATCAGCGTGACATCACTGAGAATGCCCCTATCCATCACTAGAGATCACGTGAATCACTGAAATGCCCCTATCCATCACTAGAGATCAGGGTACATCACTGAGAATGCCCCTATCCATCACTAGAGATCAGCGGTACATCACGAGAATGCCCCTATCCATCACTAGAGATCAGCGGTGACATCACTGAGAATGCCGCCTATCCATCACTAGAGATCAGCTGTAACATCACCGAGAATGCCACCTATCCATCACTAGAGATCAGCGGTGACATCACTGAGAATGCCTCCTATCCATCACTAGAGATCAGCGGTGACATCACTGAGAATGTCTCCTATCCATCACTAGAGATCAGAGGTGACATCACTGAGAATGCCACCTATCCATCACTAGAGATCAGCGGTGACATCACTGAGAATGCCTCCTATCCATCACTAGAGATCAGCAGTGACATCACTGAGAATGCCTCCTATCCATCACTAGAGATCAGCGGTGACATCACTGAGAATGCTGCCTGTCCCTCACTAGAGATCAGCGGTGACATCACTGAGACTATCTCCTATCCATCACTAGAGATCAGCGCTGACATCACTGAGAATGCTGCCTGTCCCTCACTAGAGATCAGCGGTGACATCACTGAGACTATCTCCTATCCATCACTAGAGATCAGCGCTGACATCACTGAGAATGCCTCCTATCCATCACTAGAGATCAGCAGTGACATCACTGAGAATGCCGCCTATCCATCACTAGAGATCAGCGGTGAGATCACTGAGAATGCCTCCTATCCATCACTAGAGTTCAGAGGTAACATCACTGAGAATGCCTCCTATCCATCACTAGAGATCAGCGGTGACATCACTGAGAATGCCTCCTATCCATCACTAGAGATCAGCGGTGACATCACTGAGAATGCCGCCTATCCATCACTAGAGATCAGCGGTGACATCACTGAGAATGCCTCCTATCCATCAGTAGAGATCAGCGGTGACATCACTGAGAATGCCGCCTATCCATAACTAGAGATCAGCGGTGACATCACTGAGAATGCCTCCTATCCATCATTAGAGATCAGCGGTGACATCACTGAGAATGCTGCCTATCCATCACTAGAGATCAGCGGTGACATCACTGAGAATGCCTCCTATCCATGAGTAGAGATCAGCGGTGACATCAATGAGAATGCCGCCTATCCATCACTAGAGATCAGCGGTGACATCACTGAGAATGCCACCTATCCGTCACTAGCGATCAGCGTGACATCACTGAGAATGCGTCCTATCCATCAGTAGAGATCAGCGGTGACATCACTGATAATATCGCCTATCCATCACTAGAGATCAGCGGTGACATCACTGAGAATGTCTCCTATCCATCACTAGAGATCACGGTGACATCACTGTGAATGTCTCCTATCCATCACTAGAGATTGGCGGTGACATCACTGAGAATGCCGCCTATCCATCACTAGAGATCAGCGGTGACATCACTGAGAATGCCGCCTAACCATCACTAGAGATCAGCGGTGACATCACTGAGAATGCCTCCGATCCATCACTAGAGATCAGCGGTGACATCACTGAGAATGCCTCCTATCCATCACTAGAGATCAGTGGTGACATCACTGAGAATGCCTCCTATCCATCACTAGAGATCAGCGGTGACATCACTGAGAATGTCTCCTATCCATCACTAGAGATCAGCGGTGACATCACTGAGAATGTCTCCTATCCATCACTAGAGATCAGCGGTGACATCACTGAGAATGCCTCCTATCTATCACTAGATATCAGCGGTGACATCACTGAGAATGCCTCCTATCCATCACTAGAGATCAGCGGTGACATCACTGAGAATGCCTCCTATCCATCACTAGAGATCAGCGGTGACATCACTGAGAATGTCTCCTATCCATCACTAGAGATCAGCGGTGACATCACTGAGAATGCCTCCTATCTATCACTAGATATCAGCGGTGACATCACTGAGAATGCCTCCTATCCATCACTAGAGATCAGCGGTGACATCACTGAGAATGTCTCCTATCCATCACTAGAGGTCATGGTGACATCACTGAGAATGCCTCCTATCCATCACTGGAGATCAGCGGTGACATCATGAGAATGCCTCCTATCCATCACTAGAGATCAGAGGTGACATCACTGAGAATGCCTCCTATCCATCACTAGAGATCAGCGGTGACATCACTGAGAATGCCTCCTATCCATCACTAGATATCAGAGGTGACATCACTGAGAATGCCTCCTATCCATCACTAGAGATCAGCGGTGACATCACTGAGAATGTCTCCTATCCATCACTAGAGGTCAGTGGTGACATCACTGAGAATGCCTCCTATCCATCACTAGATATCAGAGGTGACATCAGTGATAATGCCTCCTATCCATCACTAGAGATCAGCGGTGACATCACTGAGAATGCCGCCTATCCATCACTAGAGATCAGCAGTGACATCACTGAGAATGCCTCCTATCCATCACTAGAGATCAGCGGTGAGATCACTGAGAATGCCTCTTATCCATCACTAGAGATCAGCGGTGACATCACTGAGAATGCCTCCTATCCATCACTAGAGATCAGTGGTGACATCACTGAGAATGCCTCCTATCCATCACTAGATATCAGCAGTGACATCACTGAGAATGCCTCCTATCCATCACTAGAGATCAGTGGTGACATCACTGAGAATGCCTCCTATCCATCACTAGATATCAGCAGTGACATCACTGAGAATGCCTCCTATCCATCACTAGAGATCAGCAGTGACATCACTGAGAATGCCGCCTATCCATCACTAGAGATCGGAAATGCAATCAATCACCTCTTGTGGGTGGATTGTCGATGCTGTGCCCAGGTCGAGGGCTTCTTCCTCGGCTGCTCAGGCAAGTGGTGTTGGGGTTCCCATTCTCGATATCTTGCAGCCAGACCTCTCTGTGGATAATATAGACATGTTAGTTTGGACTGTACAAATTGGAGGTTTTGGGCACGTTGGGCATCACTCACCGATTCTCCTGGACGGATGGCACCACTTGACACTCGCCACTGGGCATGTTCCAGGCACAGTACGGATCTCTTGCTAGGATGCACTCGATGCAGGTCCTGTAGACACTGCAGTTCGCCAGGGGGACCTGTAGGATACCATTTCTGGCGCCCACGTACAGCATCTTCTGTAAGAGATTACATATAAACTACAGGGGCAGAGCCTAAAGATGATCATAATGGTGCTGAGCAGATCCACATAAGTGGCTGATAACAGAAAACAATAGATTATGTTATAATGACAGAGATGACTTATCACCTTGGTGGACTCCAGTAGGAGGGTCCCGATGGGCTCGTCCTGGGGCAGGAGCTTGATTTCCTCAATGATATAGGATTCTGTGCCCCCTTTTACCAGTACGGCTTTATGTACTGACCCCCGATCTGCAGCACAGAGGAGACTTGTTAAAGGGATACTTCTGTGAGACATTGCTTTCCCCACATTGTCCAGCTGATACTAGGAAAGCTGAGTTATTACAGCTCACAGAGCATACAGCTAAAAGTTCCAAAAAAATGTTTTAAGAAACTGTTTCCCAAAAAGAAGTTTAAACAAATCCCCGTTTTCATGTGGGTGCAGCAGAGGTCACAGCGGCACTTACCTGTGCCCAGGTACATCACCGTGTACAGTTTTCCTGATAGGGCCCTCACTGTATCTATGGCCATGCGCGTGTAGCTGACGCTCTGCTGGATGAGCAGTGGCTGACTGCCGACTGGAGACACCTTCTTATCCATCAGGAAGTGATCCTTCATGAAGTTCAGGTCAGTGTCTGAGAACTTTCCTGAGGAGCACTGGATGGGAAAATGGAGGTCATAGTCACACAGCAGCACAGAGCATTACAGGATACGAGTGTGATGTGGAGCCACCTGAAGGTTGACTGAGGTATTGCAGTCATATTACAAATTATATTATCATTGAAATTCTCCCTAATTATGGGAGATGATGGGGGTGATAATGCAAGTACTTACACTGCCCGGCCGGGGACTGGACACGGGGCCCGTATATCGTGTCCACTTAGAACTTTCCTTATTTTGCTCTTTGTAGTGCCCGTTAAAAGCCTCTTCAATGTCCTTCAGCCTGAAGGAGCAGACAGCGGAGGAGCTGGAGCCCCCAACCTGCCTGCAAGAGTCACATGATCAAAGGCTTAGATACACGGCTCAGCAAACAGTATCACATGGTAGGATTAGATAACCAGCTCAGAACAGTATCACACAGGATAGGATTAGATACACAGCTCAGCAGGCAGTATCACACAGGATAGGATTAGATACACAGCTCAGCAGACAGTATCACACAGGGTAGGATTAGATACACGGCTCAGCAGTCAGTATCACATATGATAGGATTAGATACACAGCTCAGCAGACAGTATCACACAGGATAGGATTAGATACACAGCTCAGCAGACTGTATCACACAGGATAGGATTAGATACACGGCTCAGCAGACAGTATCACACAGGATAGGATTAGATACACGGCTCAGCAGACAGTATCACACAGGATAGGATTAGATACACGGCTCAGCAGACAGTATCACACAGGATAGGATTAGATACACAGCTCAGCAGACAGTATCACACAGGATAGGATTAGATACACGGCTCAGCAGACAGTATCACACAGGATAGTATTAGATACACGGCTCAGCAGTCAGTATCACACAGGATAGGATTAGATACACAGCTCAGCAGACAGTATCACACAGGATAGGATTAGATACACGGCTCAGCAGACAGTATCACACAGGATAGGATTAGATACACGGCTCAGCAGACAGTATCACACAGGATAGGATTAGATACATGGCTCAGCAGACAGTATCACACAGTATAGGATTAGATACACAGCTCAGCAGACAGTATCACACAGGATAGCATTAGATACACGGCTCTGCAGACAGTATCACACAGGAGAGGATTAGATACACAGCTCAGCAGACAGTATCACACAGGATAGGATTAGATACATGGCTCAGCAGTCAGTATCACACAGGATAGGATTAGATACACGGCTCAGCAGACAGTATCACACAGGATAGGATTAGATACAAGGCTCAGCAGACAGTATCACACAGGATAGGATTAGATACATGGCTCAGCAGACAGTATCACACAGTATAGGATTAGATACACAGCTCAGCAGACAGTATCACACATGATAGGATTAGATACACAGCTCAGCAGACAGTATCACACAGGAGAGGATTAGATACACAGCTCAGCAGACAGTATCACACAGGATATGATTATTTACAAGACTCAGCAGACAGTATCACACAGGATATGATTAGATACACGGCTCAGCAGACAGTATCACACAGGATAGGATTAGATACACAGCTCAGCAGACAGTATCACACAGGATAGGATTAAATACACAGCTCAGCAGATAGTATCACACATGATAGGATTAGATACACAGCTCAGCAGACAGTATCACACAGGAGAGGATTAGATACACAGCTCAGCAGACAGTATCATATAATAGGATTAGATACAGTAGCTATACAGCCGACTATAGGCAGGCATCAGACACATGTAGATGTGCTCATTTCCATTGATTAAACACATTGTTCAGCAGTAAATATGACTGCCGCTAGCATATCGTGCAGATTATAGATCAGGGAGCAGTGACAAGTTTACATTGCTTTACTATACATCAGAATGTTGACCATGAGCCGCATGTACAAGTCCATGGGGCAGTACACCACAGTAATCACTGCAATTTTCTTCCCATTGTACAGGATGCATGTCCTACCATGTACTATAGGAAATTTGTCACCCCCTGCATATATGATCTGCAAAAAGGAACCATTGACAACCTAAGCTAAAGATCATTTATTATACATTAGCAAGTATTCTAATACTGCCCCCTATGTACGAAAATATAACTACTATAATACTGCCCATGTACAAGAATACAACTACTATAATACTGCTCCCTTTGTACAAGAATAAAACTACTATAACACTGCTCTCTATGTACAAGAATAAAACTACTATAATACTGCCCCTATGTACAAGAATATAGCTACTATAATACTGCTCCAATGTACAGGAATATAACTACTATAATACTGCTCCCTATGTACAAGAATATAACTACTATAATACTGCTCCCTATGTACAAGGATATAACTACTATAATACTGCTCCCTATGTACAAGAATATTTAGAATTGAGAGTCCTCAGTGGTTGATACCTTTTAATGGCTAACTGAAAAGATGGTAACAAACTGCAAGCTTTCCAGACTACTCAGGTATGTACAAGAATATAACTACTATAATACTGCTCCCTATGTACAAGAATATAATTACGATAATACTGCCCCTATGTACAAGAATAAAACTACTATAATACCACCCCTATGTACAAGAATATAACTACTATAATACTGCCCCTATGTACCAGAATATAACTACTATAATACCGCCCCTATGTACAAGAATATAACTACTATAATAGTGCCTCTATGTACAAGAATATGGACAAGAAAATAAATACTATAATACTGCTCCTATGTACAAGATATAACTACAATACTGCTCCTATGTACAAGAATATAACTACTCTAATAATGCCCCTATGTACAATAATATAACTACTATAATACTGCCCATGTACAAGAATACAACTACTATAATACTGCTCCCTATGTACAAGAATAAAACTACTATAACACTGCTCTCTATGTACAAGAATAAAACTACTATAATACCACCCCTATGTACAAAAATATAACTACTATAATACTGCTCCCTATGTACAAGGATATAACTACTATAATACTGCTCCCTATGTAAAGAATATAACTACTATAATACTGCTCCTATGTACAAGAATATAACTACGATAATACCGCCCTATGTACAAGAATATAACTACTATAATACTGCTCCTATGTACAAGGATATAAACTACTATAATACTGCTCCCTATGTACAAGAATTTAACTACTATAATACTGCTCCCTATGTACAAGAATATAATTACGATAATACGGGCCCTATGTACAAGAATAAAACTACTATAATACCGCCCCTATGTACAAGAATATAACTACTATAATACTGCTCCTATGTACAAGATATAACTACAGTACTGCTCCTATGTACAAGAATATAACTACTCTAATAATGCCCCTATGTACAATAATATAACTACTATAATACTGCCTCTATGTACAAAAATATAACTACTATAATACTGCTCCTATGTACAAGAATATAACTACTATAATTCTGTCCCCTATGTACAAGAATATAACTACTATAATACTAAGTATAAGTTGAATGGAGGTGGTCAGATAGGACCTTGGTCAGATGCGACATCATTTTAAGTGTAAATTACTCAAAATTGTCTCAAAACAAATCTAATTATGGCACTTCATAGATATGTATATACACACTGGAGTATATATCAAGACTCCAGAAAGAAGAGATCCAAAATTTAAAACAACCAAGTTTATTACAATATTATTAAAAATACAAAAAATGAATTAAAAAACAGGATGTCTCACAATGAGATGTCACCACAAGGTACAATAGAAAAAAGGACCATATAAAGATATACATATTGGGCAAACAAATTTATAAATAAATATATATATATGCCAAAGCGCTAATTATTTCAAGGTCATCAGTGTGCCAAATTAAAGGTTCACAATAGATTTTGTATGATATACATAAATATCTGGTTAAAAATTATCATTTGCCATAAACAATCTTGAATCACAAAACAAGGTCCATGGATATTAGAAAATGCCAGGGGTAAATATTGCACAAAATATAATATTAAAGAGTTCTAGTACTCAGAATAACCAAAGAAATTCACATAAATGCCCAGTGAACAAAATAATTCAATTACCACAAGATGTCAAGGGGTATGTATGAGCAATGTGCCCTTGATATGAAGTTCTCTACATCCCAAAATAGCAGGGTATAAATGAAGGAGAGATACAAATAAAGGTAAAAGTTATATTACCTGGCACAAAGAAGTGGTGGCGTCCCTCACCCCGACACGCGTTTCGCAGTCTGCTTCTTTCGGGGGCGTGGTTTGTGTGAGGGATAGAGGCGTTTATAAACCCATGACAACCAATGACGATGTGCGGGCGTGAACCGATATGCTGAGAAGGCGTGTTGATGCATGCTCGCTGATGCCGCGCCTCTAGGTAGAAATTGACTCCCTGGAAACTGCTCCATGAACCGCATGTGTGATACGCAAGCGGTCACTAAGGGAGCACTTCCGGGAGTTCACCTGAGTCTGGGAAACCCAGCGCATGCGTACTACCATACAGCGACATAGAAACAGGAAAGTGCTCATAGTGCATAAGAATGAATGATCAAAGTCATTACAACAGTGCCAGTGAAAATGGATAGACGGATTGTTTATTATAAAGTGCAAATATAGTGCAAAAGTGCACTATATTTGCACTTTATAATAAACAATCCGTCTATAGTGTAAAAGTGCACTATATTTGCACTTTATCATAAACAATCCGTTAATCCATTTTCACTGGCACTGTTGTAATGACTTTGATCATTCATTCTTATGCACTATGAGCACTTTCCCCTGTTTCTATGACACTGTATGGCAGTACGCATGCGCTGGGTTTCCCAGACTCAGGTGAACTCCCGGAAGTGCTCCCTTAGTGACCGCTTGCGTATCACACATGCGGTTCATGGAGCAGTTTCCAGGGAGTCAATTTTCTACCTAGAGGCGCGGCATCAGCGAGCGTGCGTCAACACGCCTTCTCAGCATATCGGTTCACGCCCGCACATCGTCATTGGTTGTCATGGGTTTATAGACGACTCTATCCCCCACACAAACCACGCCCCCGGAAGAAGCAGACGGCGAAACGCGCGTCGGGGTGAGGGGACGCCACCACTTCTTTGTGCCAGGTAATATAATATAACTTTTGCCCTTATTTGTATCTCTCCTTCATTTATACCCTGCTATTTTGGGATGTAGAGAACTTCATATCACAGGGCACATTGCTCATACATACCCCTTGACATCTTGTGGTAATTGAATTATTTTGGTCACTGGGCATTTATGTGAATTTCTTTGGTTATTCTGAGTACTTGAACTCTTTAATATTATATTTTGCGCAATATTTACACCTGGCATTTTCTAATATCCATGGACCTTGTTTTGTGATTCAAGATTGTTTATGGCAAATGATAATTTTTAACCAGATATTTATGTATGTCATACAAAATCTATTGTGAACCTTTTCTTTGGCACACTGAGGACCTTGAAATAATTAACACTTTGGCATATATATATATTTATATATAAATTTGTTTGCCCAATATGTATATATTTTATATGGTCCTTTTTTTCTACTGTACCTTGTGGTGATGTCTCATTGTGAGACATCCTGTTTTTTAATTCATTTTTTGTATTTTTAATAATATTGTAATAAACTTGGTTGTTTTAAATTTTGTATCTCTTCTTTCTGGAATCATTTTAAGTGTGACATTTTTAAAGTGTTACATCGGAAATATACCAGAATGGTAACCCATGGTATATTCTCCTTCATGCTGTCATGTCCTGATCCATCTACTTTCATCCACTGTTATATCTGAACTATCTCTCAACCCAGAATACCCACTGCACCCCAGAATCCTATGTACTCCTCTCTCTCTGTTTTAATTGATACGTCTGAACTATCTCTCAACCCAGAATACCCACTGCACCCCAGAATCCCATGTACTCCTCTCTCTCTCTGTTTAACAGTTACGTCTGAACTATCTCTCAACCCAGAATATCCACTGCACCCCAGAATCCCATGTACTCCCTCTCTCTGTTTTAACTGGTACGTCTGAACTATCTCTCAACCCAGAATATCCACTGCACCCCAGAATCCCATGTACTCCTCTCTTTCTGTTTTAACTGGTACGTCTGAACTATCTCTCAACCCAGAATATCCACTGCACCCCAGAATCCCATGTACTCCTCTCTGTTTTAACTGGTACGCTGCTGCTTTTTCCCTGACTTTAATTCCACGTAGCATACTTTTTACAAATTTACTGAATGCATATTGATATGTCTGTGCTCCTCACACCTAGGCCTATCCCTCCATCTTATTCTGTCTTTCTTCAGCTTTGATGCTAGTCAAATGTTCTATTAACTGCAATCTGTTAATTGCTCCCTGCTGTGAACTGTCCTCCTGCTGTGAACTGTCCTCCTGCTGCCTCCTCCTCTCCCACTCACGTGGATTCATTTCTTGGACATTTGAATGGTATAAGTTGAATGGAGGTGGTCAGATGCGACATAATTTTAAGTGTGACATCTTTAACGTGTTACATCAGAATCATACCAGAAATAGTCTAGAAATTGGTCAGAAGGTAAGAATAATCACTGTCTTCTAATTTTACTTGACTTTCTTTTACCCTGCTCTTTAACCATGCTCACATTTGCCCTCACTGTTTTTGCTCCACTAATCCTCACTCTCCTTCGCTATCCCCAAACCCCTGCACCCTCGAACCAAATAACTATCTCCCCCTCTCTGTTACCCCCTACCTCGCCTCATCTGCAGACCTGCTTCTCAACCTCAGACGTTTCCTACTATAATGATTATTATATTATTATTATTTATTTATATAGCACCATTGATTACATGGTGCTGTATATACTAAAACATAACATAAGCCGGTCACTCTCCTTCATCCACCTGCTTTCCTTTTCTCTGCTTCTTCTCACTGCTGGCGACATATCCCCCAATCCTGGCCCTCCCTGCCTCATACATCCCACTAATCCTCACCCCTATACTTCTCACACTAAGAGAAACTACCGCAATTCCTCACACTTAAAATCTGTACCACTGACCCCCACCCCCTTGCTTCCTCTCTCTGGAGCACTTTGGAATACCCGCTCCATCTGCAACAAGCTCCATGTGATCCACAATCTCTTTACTTCCCGCAACCTCGCCTTCCTGGCCCTCACTGAGACCTGGCTGATGCTCCCTGACACGGCCTCCCCTGCTGCACTGAGTTACGGTGGCCTCCACTTTACCCACACTCCTCACTCTGGCAACAGACATGGCGAAGAAGTGGGTTTCCTTCTTTCTAATAACTACTCCTTCAACCCTATTCAACCCCCACCCTCCCTTATCCTCCCTTCTTTCGAGGTCCACTCAGTCCGTATCTACTCTCCCTCTAATCTCCAAATGGCTGTCATATATGGACCACCGGGCTCAGCCACTGCCTTCATTGACCAATTCTCCACCAGGCTTCTTCACTGTCTCTCTGTTGACATCCCCACCAACATCATGGGTGACTTTAATATCCCTACTGACACCCGCCATCCAGCAGCCTCCAAACTCCTGTCACTTACTTCATCCTTTGGACTTACTCAGTGGTCCTCCACAGCCAACCACACAGACGGACATACATTAGGCCTCATCTTCACCCGCCTCTGTTCCCTATCTAATCTCACAACCTCCCCCCCATCTGACCACCAGCTACTCACCTTCTCATCCCTGTCCTCCCCACCTGCCCCCCATGTCCAGCCACTAGCACACCCTCGCAGAAACCTCGCACACCTAGACATTCACAGACGCTCAGACTCTCTTCTACCTCTGTCTTCCATATCTTCAGTTCACAACACGGACATTGCCACCGCTTTCTATAACGTCACCCTCACATCGGCCATAGACTCTCTCCCCTCTCATGTATGGCAAGGTGCGATGAATCAATAGGCAACCCTGGCACAACAATCTCAGCAAAAAACTTCGACAATCATCCAGGGCCGTGGAGCGGTGTTGGAAGAAAACACGCCTGCCAGGCGACTTCACTGCTTTCAAACAAGCTACACTTGCCTTCAAAATAGCCCTCACCTCTGCTAAACAGACCTATTTCACAAACCTTATCTCTTCATTATCCTACAACCTAAAACAACTGTTCAGCACATTCAACTCTCTCCTCCGCTCACCACTGCCACCTCCAACTCCCCTCATCTCTGTCGAGGACTTTGCCACCTACTTCAAAAATAAGATCGACGAAACAAGGCAAACCTTTACTGTTCCACCACCCCAACCACTCCATAAACCAGACCTCTGCCCTTCCCTAATAACCTCCCTCTCCAACATCACTGAAGGAGAGCTTACTCATCTCCTTTCCAAATCACACCTCACCACCTGTGCACTTGACCCCATCCCTTCCCAACTGCTCCCCAACCTCACTAATACGCTCATTCCAGCCCTAACCCATCTCTTCAATCTATCGCTATCTTCTGGTACCTTCCCCTCTGCCTTCAAACATGCCACCATCACACCCATCCTCAAAAAGACAAACCTTGACCCAACTGCTATGCCCAGCTATCGCCCCATATCACTGCTCTTGTTTGCTTCCAGACTCCTTGAGCAGCATGTCCATGCTCAACTTTCCTCCCACCTCTCATCTAACTCTCTCCTTGACAACCTCCAATCTGGCTTCCGTCCCCCACCACTCTACCGAAACTGCCCTGACCAAAATTACTAATGACATACTCATAGCCAAAGCTAACAGACAGTTCTCCATTCTCCTTCTCCTCGACCTGTCCTCTGCCTTCGACACAGTCGACCATTGCCTACTGCTACAGACTCTTTCTTCCCTTGGCATCAAAGACCTTGCCCTGTCCTGAATCGCCTCTTACCTTTCCGAACATACATTTAGCGTCTCCCACTCCCACACTACCTCCTCATCCCGCCCTCTCTCTGTAGGAGTCCCTCAAGGCTCTGTCCTGGTGACCCTACATTTTTCCATCTATACCCTTGGCCTAGGACATAAAGTCCCATGGCTTCCAGTACCACCTGTATGTGGATGACACTCAGATCTACCTCTCTGGCCCAGATGACGCCTCTCTGCTGTTCAGAATCCCGGAGTGTCTATCAGCCATAGCCTCCTTCTTTACATCTCTCTTCCTAAAACTCAATGTACACAAAACCGAACTCATCATCTTTCCTCAATCTCACGTATCTTCCCTACTCGATCTATCTATTATGGTAAACGGCATCACGCTCTCTCCCGCACCTGAAATCCGCCTCCTCGGAGTAACTCTCAACTCTGCCCTGTCCTTCTAACCACACATCCAAACTCTTACCACCTCCTGTCGCCTCCAACTCAAAAATATTTCCAGAATCCGTCCCTTCCTCAGCCCTCAATCTACTAAAAGTCTTGTGCATGCCCTCATCATCTCCTGCCTTGATTACTGCAACACCCTCCTCTGTGGCCTCCCCGTCAACTCTCTTGCACCATTCAAGTCTGTCCTCAACTCTGCTGCCCAACTAATCCACCTCTCCCCTTGATACTCCCCTGTTTCTCCCTTCTGCAAATCCCTCCACTGGCTCCCAATTCCCCAATTAATCCAGTTCAAACTACTAACACTGACCTACAAAGCCATCCATAACCTGTCCCCTCCCTATATCTCTGAACTAATCTCACAATTTCTTCCTTCACGTAATCTTCGATCTTCCCAAGACCTCCTACTTTCCTCCACACTTATTCGTTCCTCACACAACCGCCTCCAAGATTTCTCCCGAATATCCCCATCCTCTGGAATTCCATGCCTCAACATGTCTGATTATCCACCACCCTCGGATCCTTCAGAAGGAACCTGAAAACCCATCTCTTCAGGAAAGCCTACAGCCTGCAATAACCATTCTGCCACCTCACCACCACCCGAGCTGGCGCCTCACCACCACCCGAGCTAGCGCCTCACCACCACCAGAGCAGCCGCCTCACCACCATCAGAGCTGCTGCACCCCCGACCGTCTGTCTCTTCCCCATTATCCCGTAGAATGTAAGTCCACAAGGACAGGGCCCTCTCCCCTCTGTACCAGTCTGTCATTGTAAATTTGTTTACTGTAAACGATATCTATAACTTTGTATGTAACTGTCTCGACCACGCACCACAATTGTGGATTACCAGAGCAACGGGGTACTCAGAGCCGAGCCCATGGAAGTCTATGGGGTTGTCACAGGTAGCGCTGGCTCGGTCTGTGGCCCTGGCGGTCAGGCGTATGTTGGGGGGAATATTTACAGGGGATAGGTATATATACAGTTCGTGACGCCACCTGTAGTTCTCTGATCACTAAGACCAGCGCTGCTGTAGATCTCTGAGGGGATGGTGAGGCAGCTAGATGTCGGGTCCCCTACAGGTGGGACTCTTCCCTCAGGTCGATAGTTATGGTGGGGTTGTGCAGGGATGCAATCAAATAACTCAGTCTCACACATAGGAGCTTCTTCCCATACCTTTTACTTGTCAGATGATAAGGCAGGTCCCATGGAGGCTGGTCGGGTGGAGGATGTGCTTTGAGGCAACAGCTGAACAGGTTATGGGCCTCCTTGACTTTCAAAATTATGAGTTCAACCAGCATAAAGCGTAGTTCACTCCAGAATCTCCAGCTTCTCCAAGCTGTACTGCCCGGTCAGTTTTGTGGTCGGAGTCTTCCTTTGAGAGAGCTGGGTTCCTAATGTGGTCCTGCAGTGACTCCAAGTTCCCACTCTCCCTGACCCCAGTTACGTACCGACACTCCAAGGGCTGCTTTCTGTAACCTAAGGTCCAGTAAGACTCTGGTTTTTCTATCACTATGCCTGGAGCTATAGTGACGCTTCGGTCCCCAGTGACCGGTGACAATGTGCAGGATAATCCAATCCTAAGGCACTTCCAAATTCCTTCCACTGCGCCTTTCGCCCTGTCCGCGCTTGTAGCATAAGCACTCCACACTTCCAAAGGCTATGCAGACTAGTCCCTTCTTTCTTCTTCCCAGAGCTTGCTAACAGGTGCTCAGTAATCTTCTAGTTCAGGAGCACGTCTCTGAACTCCACTGTCCTTGGGACAGGAGACTGAAGGTCCTGATGCTAACTCCTCTTTCTTCCTGCACAGATTGCACACTGGTGGGATGACTCACTCAGGAGCCACCCGGACTAGACTGACCTCCTCCCTCCAAGTCCAGACTAGACTGACTGACTGGCTAGATCTGACTAGCTATATATCCTATGGGTGTGTCTAAGTGTGTGTTGGAGTGAATGTTTATTGAGCATTAAACTGTTACCTCTCCGCACATCCTCCAGGGTACTGCGTGTGCCTTCACACCAGGGCTACACATTCCCCATGGTAAAATACAGCACTCCCGGGCTGTGAAATACAAGAAGACATTTTGTTTTTCATTAACAATAAACATTAACTCTTCCCATCCGGGAGGTAAGGATTTCTTAAACGTTGCATTAAAACATAGGCATAGAAAAATACAAAACACTAAATAGACATTTTCATATAAATAGATGACAATATTCTTGTGAAGGACCCGCACCAAACCTTCAACGTGGGTCCTGGGTGGGCTGCAGGACATCTGAATGCAGACCTCACTCAGTGCCACACCACACGGGTTTTATATTCAGAGGTAGTTGAGGTGGTTTCATGTAAAACCAATATTATGCACCGAAGCGCAACTATTTACAGGATACAGTTCTTGGGCTGGCTCAGTCCTCAGCCACGCAGTCCATTATAAGACACATTTTCAAATAATTCACATTATATCAAATTCTATTTACTCAACTAGAGTATTCCCTATAAAACTTGGTGCAAATATGCGACAACTTATCACATAAATACCATAAAGTGCAAAACTCTCTTTTTCTGCTTACCCAGCCGGGCATTCTATTTTTGGCAAAATATGCAAACATTATATACTCGTATCAATGGTGCAAACTATTTTCACTTTTATAAAAACTTATATACATCTTCTCAGCTGCGGTAAACCCTGTCTGGGTCCTACCGTTCTTCACATTTTCTTGCAGGCTTCCATTATACTTTCCATCCCGGGGGCTGGAACAATACGATGATCCTTAGATCCCATGACCAACAAGTCGTGACCTGCTATCAGAGTTTGGGTCGCTACAGTCCTTGTGCGAACCACTAGGGGCGCGCCGGGCGCTTCCGCTTTATGAGACGCTGTCTGCGTCACTGTAATAGCCACTTTCTCTCGCGATGCAGAAATAGTCGCCGTGTGTGACGTTGTGTAGACTGCTGATTGCGATGTGGAATGGGTCGCAGATTGCGATGTAGTAGGACAAGGTAGTGAAGAGTACGCAGGGGGCACTTCCAACTGTGATATACTCTCCTGGGGCGATGCCGGGGCACGGCCTGATGCAGCGGAAGATTGTGACTGGGATGCGCTGGCAATGGTGACGTTACCTGCGTCAGGGACGGGGTCACGGACGATTGTGACATTAAGGGCATACCATCCCTTCATACCCCAGTGCCGTGTATAGGTGACTATGTCTCCATTAACTAGGTCCCTCCCGGGATGGCCGATGGGCAGGTGGGATTCTACGTCCCTGCGACTGACAAAGACCCCTGGGTAGAGGCCCGGTTCTCTGATGAAGCCCCAGCCCTTCCGGAGCTGGAACTCTGTCACACACCCCTGCCGCCGCGGTTCCCTTAGAGTACCTTTTTCTCGACGGACACTTTCCTTGTCCGCGATCAGCTGCTCGTACTGCCGCTGCCGGTTCCGCTGCGCTTCCCGCTCTTCCTCCTGCCGGCGTCGCTGTTCCTCTTCGCAACGCTGCCACTCACGTTCCCACTGGGCGGTATAGGCGACGTCATCCAGGCGCGCCATCTCATCCCAGTCGACGTCTGGTAATGATGGACAGGACCCCTCCGGTGTCCCTGCCGGAATCGATCATCTGCTGCGGCCTCCTGGCCAGGCGGGCGTTCCGGAACTGGCGGTACCTCCTCAACCTCCCTCGCTTCCACCGCTTCCTCGGTAGGTTCAGGGTCGTCCTTTTGGGGGTAGCCTCCGGTTGCTCCTTAGCCTTGGGCAGCAGAAGTTTCGGTAACTCGAACCGTGGGGGGTCGTCGAGGGGAGAGAACACCGCGTCCCACAGCCGCCGCTGCATCTGGGTACGCCGGCGTCTCTCGATCTCCTCCTTGCCAGGTTGTTGCAAAACCATCTTCTTCAATCTGGCATTTTCCTCTTTAATCTCCAGCAATGCTTGCTGCAGGTGCAGGACCACGGATGGTTCCGGTTCTAGTGGCAGCTTGGCTGGGGAACGGGGCCTGCCTTCCTCCGCTTCCCTGCTCGGCTGCACACGTCCTGCTTCCATGATGTTCCAGAACCGACTCTCATCTTCTTCCAGAGCCGTCTGGTCTCTTCCGTGGAGGCGGGGTTTGCGTCTCCTCCTCGCAGGGAAGGTGAAGAGGAGGCGGACCTCCTTTGCTGTAGGGCAGGATCGCATATTGTAATAGCACTTTGAGAGGGCAGGCATTCTCTTCGCGCCACAGGGGGGCACACGCCCACGAATCCACGCCCACCTTCTTCTCCAGCGCCTCAGGGCGCGAATTTGGCGGCAAAATGGCGGATTTTAGCGCCAAAAATAGCAAACAGTCCTTTTTCACAAAAACACCTCCACAGGCACACAGGGCTCGCAATTTTGCGAGTTTCGCATCCTGTTCGTGACGCCAAGTTTGTCTCGACCACGCACCACAATTGTGGATTACCAGAGCAACGGGGTACTCAGAGCCGAGCCCATGGAAGTCTATGGGGTTGTCACAGGTAGCGCTGGCTCGGTCTGTGGCCCTGGCGGTCAGGCGTATGTTGGGGGGAATATTTACAGGGGATAGGTAAATATACAGTTCGTGACGCCACCTGTAGTTCTCTGATCACTAAGACCAGCGCTGCTGTAGATCTCTGAGGGGATGGTGAGGCAGCTAGATGTCGGGTCCCCTACAGGTGGGACTCTTCCCTCAGGTCGATAGTTAGTGGTGGGTTGTGCAGGGATGCAATCAAATAACTCAGTCTCACACATAGGAGCTTCTTCCCATACCTTTTACTTGTCAGATGATAAGGCAGGTCCCAGGGAGGCTGGTCGGGTGGAGGATGTGCTTTGAGGCAACAGCTGAACAGGTTATGGGCCTCCTTGACTTTCAAAATTATGAGTTCAACCAGCATAAAGCGTAGTTCACTCCAGAATCTCCAGCTTCTCCAAGCTGTACTGCCCGGTCAGTTTTGTGGTCGGAGTCTTCCTTTGAGAGAGCTGGGTTCCTAATGTGGTCCTGCAGTGACTCCAAGTTCCCACTCTCCCTGACCCCAGTTACGTACCGACACTCCAAGGGCTGCTTTCTGTAACCTAAGGTCCAGTAAGACTCTGGTTTTTCTATCACTATGCCTGGAGCTATAGTGACGCTTCGGTCCCCAGTGACCGGTGACAATGTGCAGGATAATCCAATCCTAAGGCACTTCCAAATTCCTTCCACTGCGCCTTTCGCCCTGTCCGCGCTTGTAGCATAAGCACTCCACACTTCCAAAGGCTATGCAGACTAGTCCCTTCTTTCTTCTTCCCAGAGCTTGCTAACAGGTGCTCAGTAATCTTCTAGTTCAGGAGCACGTCTCTGAACTCCACTGTCCTTGGGACAGGAGACTGAAGGTCCTGATGCTAACTCCTCTTTCTTCCTGCACAGACTGCACACTGGTGGGATGACTCACTCAGGAGCCACCCGGACTAGACTAACCTCCTCCCTCCAAGTCCAGACTAGACTGACTGACTGGCTAGATCTGACTAGCTATATATCCTATGGGTGTGTCTAAGTGTGTGTTGGAGTGAATGTTTATTGAGCATTAAACTGTTACCTCTCCGCACATCCTCCAGGGTACTGCGTGTGCCTTCACACCAGGGCTACACATAACCCCTTCTCATGTACAGCACCATGGAATTAATGGCGCTATATAAATAATAATAATAATGCCTCTATGTAGAAGAATATAATTACTATAATACTGTCCCTTATGTACAAGAATATAACTACTATAATACTGTCCCTTATGTACAAGAATATAACTACTATAGTACTGCCCCATGTGCAAGAATGTAACTACTATAACACTGCCCCTATGTACAAGAATATAACCACTATAATACTATCCCTATGTACAAGAATATAACTTCTATAATACTGCCCCCTATGTATAAGAATATAACTACTATAATACTGCCTGCTATATACAAGAATATAACTACTATAATACTGCTCCTATGTACAAGAGTATAACTACAGACAGCCCTGGCACACCCTTGCAAAATCAACAGACCGCCCTGGCACACCAGCCTGACGAAAGAATTGAGACGAGTTACCAGGGTTGCTGAGCGGAGCTCGAAAAGATCCCACTCCAACGAGAACTTCACCGCATTCAAACAGTTCCTCACTACATTCAAGGCCACACTCGCTGCAGCATAACAACCCTACTTCTCATCCTCCCTGTCTCACAACCCTGAACAGTTATTCAATACTTTCAATTCTCTCTTCCGTCCCCTCCCTCTCCACTCATCTCAGCCGAAGACTTTGCCTCATTTTTCAAGCAGAAGATTGATAACATCAGAGACAGTTTTGGTCGACAACCCCTAGAGCCCTTCCTCCTAACTGCTCAGCCCTCCTCCTCCAAAACCAACTTCTCCACCATTACAGAAGATCTACTCTCCACTCTAATCTCAAGATCACATCTCACCACCAGTGCACTTGACCCGATCCCATCCCACTTCATCCCAAACCTCACCACAGCCTTCATCCCAACCCTAACCCATCTCTTCAACCTATCACTAACAAATGGGGTTTTCCCTTCAAACTTTAAACATGCCTTAATCACGCCTATTCTCAAACAGCCCTCTCTGGACCCATCCTCTGTATCTAGCTATCGCCCTATATCACTTCTCTCCTATGCCTCAAAACTACTGGAACAACACATCCATCTTGAACTGTCCTCCCACCTCTCTTCCTGCTCCCTCTTCAACCACTTTCAATCTGGTTTCCCGGCCGCATCACTCCACTGAAACTGCCCTAACAAGTGCTGAAACGCGTATGAAGATGTTTTTAATGTTTTTTCTCAGATACAGTGCCTACAAGTAGTATTCAACCCCTTGCAGATTTAGCTGGTTGACACATGCGGAATTAACTTGGCATTGTGACATTTGTACTGTAGATCAGCCTGGAAGTGGGAACTGCACTGCAGCAAAAATTTTTGTTTTAATTTTTTTTTTTTTTTTTTTTTAAAACGTTAAGGCTAAGTTCACACGTTGCGGAATTGCCGCGGAAATTTCCGCGGCAATCCCGCACTTCTCCCGCAGGAAATACGCACGTTTTTTGTATGCTGATTCCCGCCAGAATAATAGCGTTTTGCAAGCGTAAATTAGCTTGCAGAATGCTAGCGTTTTCCTAGCGATCTGTAGCATCGCTTGGAAAACTGATTGACAGGTTGGTCACACGAGTCACACATAGTGTTTGACACGTGTGACCAACTTTTTACTATTGATGCCGCCTATGCCGCATCAATAGTAAAAAGATCTAATGTAAAAATAATAAAAAAAATAATAAATAATGATATTCTCACCTTCCGGCGTCCCCCGCAGCCTTCCCGCCTCTCAGCGACGCTCCCGGCAACTCGCGGTCCCAAGGATGCATTGCGACAAATCACACCGATGACGTAGCATCTCGCGAGACCGCTATGCCATCTGGGTGATTCTCGCAAAGGACTCTTGGGACCGGAAGTTGCCGGGAGCGTCGCTGAAGGCGGGAAAGCTGCGTGGGACGCCGGAAGGTGAGAAATATCATTATTTTTTATTTTAATTATTGTTTTACCAGGGATATGGTACCCAGGGCCTGGAGGAGAGTCTCCTCTGCTCCAGACCCTGGGTACCATCCGCACATGAACCGCTTACATTGCGCATAGTGGGCATAGCCACATGCGGAAAATAAGCGGTTCAATGCATTCCTATGGCGGCGGAATCACCGCGGTTACGCTAAATTAATGAACATGTTGCTAGATTTTCCGCAAAGCGTTTTTTTTTGCGGAAAATACCGCAACATGTGTACAAAACATGCGCAATCAATTAACAAGTATAGAATGCTTAATGCTTGCGTTTTTTCTGCGGTTTAACCGCGGAAAATCGCGGAAAAAAACCGCGAAAAAAACGCAAATATTCCTGATCGTGTGCACTTAGCCTTAAAGTTAATTCAGAGTGTCATTTATTATTCAACCCCTCAAACCACAAGAATTCTGTTTGGTCCCCCTAAAGTATTAAGAAGTAGTTCAGGCACCAAGAATAATGAGCTTCACATGTGTGGATTAATGATCTCTTTTGCCAGCCTTTTCTGACTATTTAAGACCCTCCCCAAACTTGTGAACAGCACTCATACATGGTCAACATGGGAAAGACAAAGGAGCATTCCAAGGCCATCAGAGACAAGATCGTGGAGGGTCATAAGGCTGGCAAGGGGTACAAAACCCTTTCCAAGGAGTTGGCCCTACCTGTCTCCACTGTTGGGAGCATCATCCGTAAGTGGAAGGCTTATGGAACTACTGTTAGCCTTCCACGGCCTGGACAGCCTTTGAAAGTTTCCTCCCGTGCCGAGGCCAGGCTTGTCCGAAGAGTCAAGGCTAACTCAAGGACAACAAGGAAGGAGCTCCGGGAAGATCTCATGGCAGTGGGGACATTGGTTTCAGTCAATACCATAAGTAACGTACTCCACCGCAATGGTCTCCGTTCCAGACGAGCCCGTAAGGTACCTTTACTTTCAAAGCGTCATGTCAAGGCTTGTCTACAGTTTGCTCATGATCACTTGGAGGACTCTGAGACAGACTGGTTCAAGGTTCTATGGTCTGATGAGACCAAGATCGAGATCTTTGGTGCCAACCACACACGTGACGTTTGGAGACTGGATGGCACTGCATACGACCCCAGGAATACCATCCCTACAGTCAAGCATGGTGGTGGCAGCATCATGCTGTGGGGCTGTTTCTCAGCCAAGGGGCCTGGCCATCTGGTCCGCATCCATGGGAGGATGGATATCATGGCCTACCTGGAGATTTTGGCCAAGAACCTCCGCTCCTCCATCAAGGATCTTAAGATGGGTCGTAATTTCATCTTCCAACAAGACAACGACCCAAAGCACACAGCCAAGAAAACCAAGGCCTGGTTCAAGAGGGAAAAAGTCAAGGTGTTGGAGTGGCCTAGTCAGTCTCCTGACCTTAACCCAATTGAAAACTTGTGGAAGGAGCTCAAGATTAAAGTCCACATGAGACACCCAAAGAACCTAGATAACTTGGAGAAGATCTGCATGGAGGAGTGGGCCAAGATAACTCCACAGACCTGTGCCGGCCTGATCAGGTCTTATAAAAGACGATTATTAGCTGTAATTGCAAACAAGGGTTATTCCACGAAACATTAAACATAGGGGTTGTATAATAATTGACCCACACTTTTATGTTTAAAAATTTATTAAAATTCAACTGAGCAACATAACTTTTTGTTTTGTAAGATTTATGCTTCTGTTAATAAATCCTACTCTCGTTTGCAGTTTGAAGGCTCTAACTTATTTGCATCTTATCAAACCAGCTAAATCTGCAGGGGGTTGAATACTACTTGTAGGCACTGTAGCTGCGACTATCTAGATGTTTTTTATTCTGCTCTACTCACCGTGATCCAATAAAGGTATTTCCTTGAAGCTAATGCGCTGGATTTTTTGGCTTTCTTTACTATAATACTGCCCCCTTTGTACAAGAATATAACTACTATAATACTGTTTTACTAAATACAGGAAAATACAGTGCCTTGAAAATGTATTCATGCCCTGTGAACTTTTCCACATTTTCTCACACCCACAAACTGAAATATATTTAATTGGGATTTTATTTGGTGCTAAAACAAAGAAGCATGTTTTGTGAAGTGTAAAGGAAATTATACAAAGTTTTCTAATTTTTTAAAAAATATAAATCTGAAAGTTGTAATGTGTTCTTGTATTGCGCCCCCCTGAGTCAAGTCTAGCCACAGATTTTCAATGGAATTCAGGTCTGGACTGTGACTGGGCCATTCACACACAGGTTCTTTCCTTTCATTATGTTGGATTTAGCGGTATGTAGTAACTTTATTCTACAATAGACAATGTACTACTCATATCGTGACTATTGCAACATGACTGCCATCCTGAGATGTTAAGCTGTGCTTCTGATTTTACTGCTTCCATATTCCTTCTATTATGTATTATTTATTCTAATATATTTTCAATAAAATTTATATTTTGCTATGCTTCTTGATCGTATCGCTCCTTCATGATCACTGTAGGTTTGTGTCTTCTTTTGTGTAGAGATCTCTCTATTTTGTGAGGAATTATTCTTGTTTTCATAAATATGCTTTGATGTAAATGTTTAGGGTCGTTGTCCTGCTAGAAGATGAACCTACACCCCAATCTCAAGTGTTTTGCAGTCTCTAACAGGTTTTCCTCCAGGATTGCCCTATATTTAGCTCCATCCATATTCCCATCAACTCTGACCAGCTTCCCTGTCCCTGCTGAAGAAAAGCCTCCCCACAGCATGACGCAGCCACCACCATGTGTGACAGTGGGGATGGTGTTTTCAGGGGATGTGAAGTGTTACTTTTCCACCACACAAAGCGTTCTGCATTTAGCTCAAAAAGGTCTACTTTAAGGCCCCTTTACACTAAGCGAGATCGCTAGCAAGATCGCTGAAACGTCACAGATTTTGTGACGTAGCAGCGACCTAGCCAGCGATCTCGCTTAGTGTGACACTTAGCGACGATCAGCCCCCCGCTGGGTGTCGCTGATCGTCGCTGAATGTCCTGGACCATTTTTTGATCGCTGGTCTCCAGCTGGCCAGCGCGCATCGCTGCATGTGACAGGCGGGAGACCAGCGATCAGCCAGTCGGAGCTGGTAACCAAGGTAAACATCGGGTTCCAGGAGCCGGGCGGCGCCTGGAAACCCGATGTGTACCTTAGATACCAGCGCGCTGATGCAGGGGAGCTGGTAACCAAGGTACACAGCGGGTTTCCAAGAGCCGAGCGGTGCCTAGAAACCCGATGTGTACCTTGGTTACCAGCTCCCTGCACCAGCGCGCTGGTATCTAAGGTACATTGCCGGTAACTAAGAGACGTGCGTCGCTTGTTACCGGCATAGTCGCTGTCCTGATCGCTGCCTGTTTGGCAGCTCAGCAGCGATCATGTAGCGACACACCAGCGATCCTGACAAGTTGATATCGCTGTCGGGATCGCTGGTGAGTCGTTATGTGTAACGGGACCCTTAGTCTCATCTGACCAGAGCCCCTTCTTCCACCTGCTCACTGTGTCCATTACATGGCTTTTTTGCAAATTGCAAATGGGACTTCTTATGGCATATTTTCAAAATGGCTTCTTCTTGCCACTCTTCCATAAAAATCAGATTTGTGGAGTATACGACTTATAGTTGTCCTGTGGACAGATTCTCCTTCCACCTGAGCTGTGGATCTCAGCAGTCCTCCAGAGTGACCATGGGCCTCTTGGCTGCCTCGTTAAGTTATGCTCTCCTTGCTTGGGATGTCAGTTTTTGTGAACGGCCAATCCCAATAGAATACATTTAACTTTGTTGGCGTAATGTGAATACATCTGCAACTACTATAATACAGCCCCATGTGTACAAGAAAACATATAACTGCTATAATACAGCCATTCATGTGATACTCACCATTGGGAGCTGAATACTCCATAGAACACAGTATTTTCCGGGTTTTCTGAATTTTGCAGCACCACGTGATGTATGACATTGAAGGGGAAGTTGTCCAGGTAGTTGCAGACAAGTTGAGCTTTTAGAAATGTCGTCCATCTTTTCTGTAGAACTTTGTCTCCTCCTATGTCGTCCTGGAATTATAATGGAAGACTATATCCTGCCATCTTGAATATAGATAGAATTGAATACTAGTCTTTATGGCAAGCATTAATCATCACCTTGCACACTCGGGCGACCCTGGACACCGTCACCTTGTCGAAGAAATCAAATTCTTTCCCAGTCTCCTCAAAGAAGAAGTAGACCCTACTGGATGAGTCCGGGTCCTGGATGTAGAAAGACCCCGCAAATGAGGCATCAGCTAATAGAGAAGGAAATAATGAATGTAGGAGTTACTCAGCCTGCCACTAAGAGGACAATCACTGCAGCACCCCTCGACTTAAACCTTTGCTAAATTAAAGGGGCAGGAACCTAAAGTGAAATTCTAAAACAATTTTGGATGGATTCTCATTATATATATCTCTTACAGTGTTTATATTTAATCATAAAAATAGAAAATTTTTATTAGTAACAACATTCATATCAATAATAGTACAGTACATCAGGTGACAATTGCAAACAAGAACCACCTCACATAATACTCAATTGCCTCAGGAAGGTGAACACTTATATATCTATAGAGTCAAACTGCCATATCCATAGAGGTTACTCTATGGATAATACATGTATATTGGATCAGCAGACTCACATTATAGACATAAAAAGACTGCAAGTCTAATTAAAGTGGTTTATATCAGTTATGGACACATATCAATATGCAGCAGATCACAGCAAAACTCACGTTTATAAATATATAATCACCATATAAATGATATTACTGAACCTATGACAAATGAGTGTATAGCCATATCAGTAAAGACTGCTCCGTGAGTAATACATGTGTATGGGATCAGTAAACTCACATTATGGATATATGAGAGACTGCAAGGGTAATAGTACCGAATCTAGCTTGAAATGGTTTGTGTTTAATTACAGGTATATAACCACATGCAGCGCTACAATAACAGTGACAAGTGTCAAATAAGAGCAGTCTCAATAATGTCCATATCTCCACTACATGTCACCAATCACAAGAAAACGCTGTAATAACAATGGTAAGTGTCAGATATAAGCAGGCTCAAGAGTGTCTATTTCTCATATAACACATTGTGAAAGTAACATGATGAAAGTAAAATACATTATAGATGTTATAAAGATAATCTTACCAAATCACTAAGGCAAAGGAGAATATGTGGGGAGATAAATAAACGCTCCGACGCGCGTTTCGCAACGCCAACGTGTTGCTGACCCCCTTGAGGAAGCAACACGTTGGCGTTGCGAAACGCGCGTCGGGGCGTTTATTATCTCCCCACATATTCTCCTTTGCCTTAGTGATTTGGTAAGATTATCTTTATAACATCTATAATGTATTTTACTTTCATCATGTTATTTTCACAATGTGTTATATGAGAAATAGACACTCTTGAGCCTGCTTATATCTGACACTTACCATTGTTATTACAGCGTTTTCTTGTGATTGGTGACATGTAGTGGAGATATGGACATTATTGAGACTGCTCTTATTTGACACTTGTCACTGTTATTGTAGCGCTGCATGTGGTTATATACCTGTAATTAAACACAAACCATTTCAAGCTAGATTCGGTACTATTACCCTTGCAGTCTCTCATATATCCATAATGTGAGTTTACTGATCCCATACACATGTATTACTCACGGAGCAGTCTTTACTGATATGGCTATACACTCATTTGTCATAGGTTCAGTAATATCATTTATATGGTGATTATATATTTATAAACGTGAGTTTGCTGTGATCTGCTGCATATTGATATGTGTCCATAACTGATATAAACCACTTTAATTAGACTTGCAGTCTTTTTATGTCTATAATGTGAGTCTGCTGATCCAATATACATGTATTATCCATAGAGTAACCTCTATGGATATGGCAGTTTGACTCTATAGATATATAAGTGTTCACCTTCCTGAGGCAATTGAGTATTATGTGAGGTGGTTCTTGTTTGCAATTGTCACCTGATGTACTGTACTATTATTGATATGAATGTTGTTACTAATAAAAAAAATTATATTTTTATGATTAAATATAAATACCTTATAGCTCTTTTTTCTCCTGTTCTCCATACTTTTTTGAGCTGGTTTAATATAGCCAGATGAGGTATCACAGTATAACCCATCTGGGTTTTTCTAAATATAAATATGTGGGATTATATATGTTATTATATCTCTTACAGTGCAGCCAGCCAAGAGAGGCGTCGGTCTTGAGGGGCAGCCGGGTACCCAGGCTCCTCAGGATGATGGGCTCATTTCCTATGAATTTGTTCATGGTCCCAGTATACAGCTCCCATCTACAAGGAAAGAGGACAATGAATGTTACCTAGATCCCTGAGAGCTGGGTGAGAATAGACATGGTCGTTCGTACATGCACCAGTCATCGCGCTGTTCTCCCATAACTAATAAATGGCGAACGAGGCATTGAACCCCTGCCATCCCAGCAAGGCCCCCCACTTTTGATGCGACCCTAGGCATACTTACCTACCATGATGCCAGTGTGTGAGTGCTCAGGATCAAAGGGCGACTGACCCTTCCCTTCAACTGTTATGGTCTCGTTGTTTTGATTGAGCACCAAAGAAAATGGGGTCAGGTGCTGAAATTGACAAACAGATTGTAAGCTATTTGGTCCAGAATTCACTTCCACTGTCTCCAAACTATAAAACTACAGCACCAAAACTCCTAAGACAATGATAGGTTGTAATCGCTTTGGTCCAGGATTGACCCCTGTGCTTCCAAACTGCAGAGCTTGAGGTCCGAAGCTCCTAACACGATAATAGATTGTCAGTTCTTCGTGTCACATCTGATGAGGTCATGACGCTTCTTTCATGTTGCCACTTAATTGTGGAACGATATAGGTTAATGAGTGTAAGAGCCGCAATTTACTGATTAACCGCCCTCTAGTGTAATTATAGGAGCGGCATAATGTGTGAGTAACTGCGCCCTCAGCTCTGACTCTTTAATCAATATATATATTATGTCTGTGTCAGGACAAGCTGCTTTCCTCTGTTATCAGCCACTTCACAAGCTCTTTCCCTGTATTGTGCCTAACCCTGGTATTGTAATGCTGCAGATCGTGGTCAGACAGTACCCTTTCCTACATCCTGCCTCTAGGAGGAATCTGGGGAAAAGGTGCAGGTACTTACCACATAGGTGCAGCTTGGACTAAAGGCGTTGGTCCCACAGACGTACAGGTGGTGGCATTTAAAGGGAGCAGAATTCGAATGAAATTCAGACATTCAGTCTAAAAATATGATAAAAAATATCAGGTTGTATGTTTATTTTCAATATTGTCCTATAGAGGTCGCTGTTGTATCTAGATTCCTCAGGTCCTACAATGACCTCTATGTGTCGCTGTTGAGTCTGGCATTAGGATTAGACACTAAAGTGCACATATGGCACTCACACACTGCTTATTTGAGTCGGGGGTCTAATTAAGGCGTTAGAGGTAGCATTGACCCTGTCCTGTAGCCTATGTCTTCATATATGACATCATGTGTGTTTATCTGGTAACACAGTGCCGGTTCTTACCTCTTTCCGCGCCTTAGACTTACAGTTGTCAATCTGATCATGTTTAGAAGCCCAAGAAATCTGAGGGAATAGGAGTTGCAGAGAGAAATGTTGGTCAGGGTCTCTAATACAGCCCTGTAAAACACAGCAGTCCTCCAGAGAAACAGTTCCAAGCAAGAATAGTGCCTAGGAGAAACAGTCATCGAAAGAAACAATCCCTCGAAGAAACGGTCTTCAAAAGAAACGGTCCTCAAGAGAAACAGTTCCCTTTAGGCACAGTTCCCCTAAGACACAGTAATCCAGAGAAACAGGCACCAAGATAAATAGTTCCTCAAAGACATAGGGCCCCGTCTCACATAGCGACGCACCAGCGATCCCGACAACGATATGAACTTGTCAGGATCACTGGTGTGTCGCTATATGATCGCTACTGAGCTGCCAAACAGGCAGCGATCACGACAGCGACACTGCGGGTAACGTCGCCTAGTTACCCGCAGTGTACATTCGATACCAGCCCGCTGATGCAGGGAGCTGGTAACCAAGGTACACATCGGGTTTCCAGGCGCTGCGCGGTGCCTGGAAACCCAATGTGTACCTTGGTTACCAGCTCCCCTGCAGCAGCACGCTGGTATCCAACGTACACATCGGGTTTCCAGGCACAGCCCCACTCCTGGAAACCCGATGTGTACCTTGGTTACCAGCTGATCGCTGGTCTTCTGCCTGCCACACGCAGCGATGCGTGCTGGCCAGTGGGAGACCAGCGATCAAAAAAAAGTCCAGGCATTTCTGACACGACCAGCGATTCACAGCAGGGGCCTGATCGCTGGTACGTGTCAGACATAGCGAGATCGCTGCTGAGATCGCTGTTGCATCACAAAACTTGTGACTCAGCAGCGATCTCACTAGCGATCTCGCTATGTGAGACGGGGCCCATAGTCCTTCAGATATAAAGTCCTCCAGAGAAACATCAGGAAATGAGTAATTAAAAAAACAAACAGTCCCTCCAAGGACCAGAACAACAGGAAAGTAGTCCCCAGACAAATAGTCCTCTAGAGCTAAAGTCCTTTAGAAACACCATCACTCAAAAAAATAGTC
>JARQOD010004068.1:0-58355 GCA_033576555.1 Oophaga sylvatica | reverse complement strand
TCACGTCACTCACATTTCCCAACACACCCACTAGGGGTATAAAAGGCAGTGACACGTAGCAGACAGGGTCATTCAAGCTTCCTGTCTTAGGACAGTGCAAGTCAGTCTGGACTTGGAGGGAGAGGAGTTCAGTCAGAGTTCAGTCTAGTTCCTGACTCAGGACAAGACACACCGTTCAGTATCACTTCAGTCTAGTCTTGGAGGAAGAGGAGTGCAGACTAGATTCTGGCAGAGCAAGTTCATGAAGTGGAGTCTGGTTTGAGTGTAAGGAGTCACTCTAGCCCAGTCAGAACTACAAAGCCAGTACCTCAGCACAAGCTACCTGTATTCCTTGGAAAGCGGAAGGTGACTCTCGGAGCTACAGCGTGTACACAGTTTGACAGAGTTCCTGTGCGCTGCTCTGGACAGGGTCTGAGAAAGGAAGGAAAGAAGGAAGGTAATCACAGGAGCTGCGACAGTGAGTGTACTGAGAACTGTTCAGTGAGCTCTGGAGAAAAGCTGACATTTTACATCATTGCTACTAGTGTTTATGTTAAGAGCAAGAGTAGGACGAGAGGCACAGTGGAGAAAGATAGAGACAAGTGCATCAGGTACCGGATTACCCGCACTAATTCACCGGACACCGGGGTCCGAAGCGTTGCTAGTGCTTTACGCCTAGTAATAAGAAACACCGGAGGCCTTCCTGGACTTCAAGTCACAGAAGGTAGCCCTAAGCGCTGATACGTAAACGGAGTCAGGTAGAACAAGGACCTTGAGTGGGACGCTACAAAAGTAGGGACTCTGTTCTCACCAACTAGAAGGCTCTACCACAATGTCGGCCGGGCGTTGCAGCTATTGAACGAGCTGGAGATTAACAGAGTTAACTTGACTTCATGCAAGTTTGTACTCACACATATACAAGGTTAAAGGAGGCCTCTAACCTGCTCAGCGGTGATCCTGAATGTGCATTCTCCACCCCGACCAGCTCCCCGGGACCTGCCTGAAACATCTACAAGTAAAGGTATGGAAAGAGATTGCCTTGTGTGAGACTGTTTCATTTACTACACCCTGCACCACCATAGACTTCCAGGGACCAGTCTCGCCTGTGGGAGACTTACCATCCAGCTGCCTCATAACATCCCCTAGGAAGATCCATATAGCAGCGCTGGTCAAATTGATCAGAAACCACAGGTGGCGTCACGAACTATCTATTACTACAATTCCCCTGTACATATCCCCTATTGCATGACCGCCAGGGCCACGGACCAAGTCCCGCTGCCAGTGACATCTCCCATAGAAATCAATGGGCTCGGTGCCGAGTACCCCATAGCCCTGGTACCACCTCAGTGTGGTGCGCGTTAGGAGACGTCGTCAGCGTACGCTACCACCCTCAGAGTGGCCCCCGGCTCCGCCCGGTCCATCCCGACTCCCACCAACGGTCCACGATCTACCCTCCTCAAGAAGGGATCGATCGCGAACACGTATAAAAGTGGGCTCAGAGGACAACCCTGGCGGACCCCGGAACTCACCTCAAAAGGGTGACCAACCCAACCGTTCACGAGTGGAAAAGTCTCAGCCCCCTGGTATAAGGTCTCTAACCAATTTACAAACCTCCCAGGCAGACCGTACCTCAAAAGGACAGACCAGAGGTACTCGTGATTCACCCGGTCAAAGGCCTTTGCTTGATCTAAGGACAGCAAGTACCCCTTCCAGTGACCCGCCCTGCCCTGCTCCACTGCCTCTCGGACACCGAGCACAGCACTAAAAGTACTGCGGCCTGGAACAGAGCAGTGCTGAGCCCCCGAAAGGAGCTGGGGTGCAAACTTCACCAGCCGATTAAACAGCACCTTTGCCAGAACCTTCCGGTCCACATTGAGAAGCGCTATGGGACGCCAGTTCTCAATACGGGACGAGTCCTTACCCTTTGATAGGATAATCAGGGCTGACCTCCTCATTGAGCTGGGAAGAGCACCCGAGGAAAGGCACTCATTAAACACCTCAGTCAAGAGGGGGACCAAGGAGTCCCTAAAGGCCTTGTAAAACTCGGATGTTAAGCCATCCGGACCTGGCGATTTTTTAGGCCGAAGCCCATCAATGGCCAGTCTCACTTCCTCTTCCCTGATTGCCTCTACCAAAACATCAAGAGAGGGGTCATCTCCTGGCTCAGGAATGGTCTCAGCCAGGAAAGCAGACATCCCGTCTCGATCCAGATCCCTCTTTTCCAAGAGGTGCGAGTAGAAGGATCTGACCACCTCCAGGATCCCTGATTTGGATCGGTTCAGGGAACCCGTACTGTCGATCAGTCCTGTCACAATCTTACAATTCACTGACATCTTACAGGTTCTGTAAGGGTCGGGCGAGCGGTACCTCCCGAAATCCCTCTCAAAAACCAAAGATGTGTGCCTATCATACTGACACCTCTTGAGCAAAGACTTCACCCTGGAGATCCCCTCACGGTCACCCCCAGTCGAGACGAGCTGCTCGAGTTTCCTCCTCAAAGCCTGATACAAGCGGTGCCTGTTCAGACTCCTGAGGCTCGAGAGCTGACGGAAGAACCCCGCCACCCTCTCTTTGAAGATCTCCCACCACTCAGACTTACTGCTACAGAGATCCAAAAGCGGTACCTGGCTCTGAAGAAATTCCTCAAAGGACTGTCTCACTTCCGCTTCTTCCAACAGGGATGAATTCAGCTTCCACAGCCCTCTTCCCATCCGGGGCGTCTCTGTAACATTCAGAGAAAAGAAAATTAAACAGTGATTGGAGAATTCCACCTCAACGGCGGACACTGCAGAAAAGATGGCATCCTCCTTCAAAAAAAACCTATCTATCCTAGACCTACAGCTACCTCTATGAAAGGTGAAACCCCCGTGACCTGGGGTGTGCCGGATGTGGACATCCACCAGGCGAGCTTCGCTAGCTATACTATTTAATGCTGTACTATCGTAAGCCAGGTGGCCTCCGGGGCCCCCCCCTATCACGGGATCTCGTAATGGTGTTAAAATCCCCACCGAAGACCACCTGCCGGCTCGTAAAAAGAAAGGGCTTGATCTTCATGAAGAGACATTTGCGGTCCCACTTGGATTGTGGACCATAGATGTTTATGAGCCGAAGCTCCTGTCCCCTCATGAAAACGTCTAAGACCAGGCACCTCCCCATTTCTATCTCAATAACCCGTCGGCATTCCACCTCTGCGGTCTTAAAAAGGACCGCCACCCCGCTATACGGCTCGGCCGCAAGAGACCAGTATGAGGGCCCACACCTCCACTCCTTCCTGGCTTTATGGATGGCCCCCATGTCTGTTAGTCGGGTCTCTTGCAAAAACCAAATTTCAGCCTCAAATCGGGTGAAAAAATCAAAGGCCGCAAATCTGGCCGCATCTGACTTAATACTGGCGACATTAATGGACGCCAGAGTCAACGGGGTGAGTTCCGCCATCATGGGTGATTGGGTTAGATGGCCTTCTTCTTCCCCACCCCGTCTTTCCCATCTTTCCCCTCCGAAGAGGGGTCTGATCCCTTCCGTTTTAGGGAAGACGAGGTATCCATCCCCATGGTCTCCTTGCCTCCGGGCTCCAGGTCTGCCCCCCCCCCAGAGGAAACAGCGTCCCCTGGGGGACATGTGTCGACCCGCCACCACAATTGTGGGTTACCAGGGCAATGGGGTACTCAGAGCCGAGCCCATGGAAGTCTATGGGGATTGTCACAGGTAGCTGTGGCTCGGTCTGTGGCCCGGGCGGTCTGGCGTATGTTGGGGGAATATTTACAGGGGATATATTTATATACAGTTCGTGACGCCACCTGTAGTCTTCTGGTAATTTGTACCAGCGCTGCTGTAGATCTCTGAGGGGATGGTGAGGCAGCTAGATGTCAGGTCCCCTACAGGTGGGACTGGTCCCTCAAAGTCTATGAAGTTAGTGAAGTCGGGTGCAGATAAATAACACAGTCTCACACGGTCAGCGTCTTTCCATACCTTTACTTGTAAGATGTTCAGGCAGGTCCCAGGGAGGCTGATCCAAGGAGAGTGTATTTTGAGACAGCAGCTGGACAAGTTAGGGGCCTCCTTTACTTTCAATACAATGAGTACAACCAGCCTGAAGCGTAGTTCCCTCAATAACTCCAGCTAATCCATAGCTGTACTGCCCAGTCAGTTTTGTGGTAGGAGCCTTCCTGCGAGAGAGCTGAATTCTTATCTTGTCGTGCACTGACTCAAAGTCTTCACTCCCCCTGACCCCAGTTACGTACTGACTATATGGGGCTGTTTGCCGCGACCTAAGGTCCGGTAAATCCCTGGTTTTCTTACCACTATGCTTGAAGCTAATAGTGATCCTTCGGTCCCCAGTGACCGGTTGCAATGTGCAGGACTTCTTCAATCCAAACGCACCTTTCCAATAAACTTTCCACTGTGCCTTTCGCCTTGTCCTCGCTGGTAGCATAAGCACTCACACTTGCATAAAGTCGGGTAGTCACTTCCTTCATTCACTTCCTACGAAGTTAGTTACAGATTCTCAGTTATCAATAGGCAGGAGCACGTCTCTGAACCTTTCACTGTCCTTTAGACAGGTGACTGAAGCCTTTCTGCACTAAGCTTCTTCCTTCTTTCAATGTATTCAGGTGAGGTACAGCTCTGACTAGGCTGAGGTGAATTAGACCACCTGTACTAGCCTCCACTTTCTGAACTGATGATGAGCTGGCTCGACGGCTTCCTCCCTCCAGCTAATCTCCAGACGTCCTCTCCGTCCGAAGACAGGAAAACAGAAAACTCCTCTTCTAAAATCACTCAACCAATATACACCCTGACCACTCCCTAACGAGTAACTACACTACCCTAGGGGTGTGTCTAGTGTATGTTGAGTGAATGGATATTGAGCATTAAACTGCTGTCTCGCCACACACTCTCCAGGGTACTGCGTGTGCCTAACACCAGGGCTACACAGACAGACTCCGCCATCCCCTGAAAGCCCCCCAGATGGCACCCCCGGCCCCTCGCCCCCGACCTCCGTCCCAGCAGGGTCGTCGAGGGCTTGGTACCGGTTGGAGAGGGCGATCAGAGGGGAGCCGGTGAGCCCTTCCGTTGGCATACTTACGGTCGGGGGAGGAGGTATGGAAGGCTTAACCACCTTCTTCTTCCTCCTTCCGGTACGCTTTTTATCACCCTTCTCTACTGTAGGCTGATCCGTGACCTCCTCATCCACACTTTCATACTGGGAGGAGTTGTCGGAGTCAGCCAGGTTTTCCTCCCTCTCCAACCTCCTGATCTCCTCGCATACCTCTTCCTCCCCCGGGTCCTCAGAGACACCGGCCACCGGCCTAGAGGGGAGGGCAGGCATCACCCCAGTTGCCTGAGGCTCTCCCCGCCCCTCACCCCCGTGGCGATTTTCCTGTCTCCTCTGGTAAGAGGGACCTCTATTGGCCTTGTCCTTCCTCACTGGCCCCTTAGCCCCTCTCCCGCCACCACCACCTGCCACAGCAGAGGTCGCGCCGCCAGGGGTTGCCCCCTCACGGTCTCCCCCCACCGGGCCTGCAGCGGCATTGGTAAAGGAGCAAGGGCAGCGGCTATACGGGTGACCTAGGTCACCACACAGGTGGCACCGAATGTCCTTGCAAGATGCGGCGAGATGACCTACCCCACCACACAAGGCACATTTCTGCACCTTGCAGCTTGCGCTGAAGTGGCGGGGATCACCGCACTTGTGGCAGACCTTCGGCTGCCCCTGGTAGAAGACCAGGATCCTGTCCCTCCCTAGGAACGCCGAGGAAGGGATGTGGGTGACGGTACCCCCTGAGACCTTCAACTTCATCATGAAGGTCCAGCCCCCCGACGAGATACCGAACTCGTCCCGATTTTTTTTGGGGACGTCCGTGACTTCCCCATAAAGGGAAAGCCACGTCATGATGTCAACGCCGGAGAGTGACTCGTTACAAGTCACCACGGTCACTCTCTTAACGGCATTTTGGCGAGACAACGCCTGTACAGCGAAGTCTCGCCATCCGGGCTCCCCCTTCACCAGCTCGTAATTAGACCAGAAGAGCTCTAGCCCCTCCGGCCGAACGAAACTGATGTCGAAGAATAGGGTGGCCGAGGGATGGATCAGGGCAAAGATGTCCATCGCCCTGAAGCCCATCTTCAGGAGGAGCTCCACCACCCTACTCCTGGGTGGGCAAGCTTCACCGCCCCTCCAGCGAAGACGGACCACATTCCTCCTGGCCGGCCCTTGCCCGGCTGTCGGGAGGGACCAAATGGTTTCCCCCTCCCTTCTATCTTGGAAGGCGGCCAGGCCATGTCTCTCCAACCAGAAAGACAAGTCCACCTCTCTTCCCTCTACATTGACCGACCGCTCTCCTTTTTTAAGGGCCTCCAGAAAACGGCGTTGCAAAACGCCGTCCCCAGAGTCCGGAGGCAAGGAGACCCCCCGAGAACCCCCCGGAGCCCCAGCCACAACCCCCGCAAAAGAACGGGGTCTCACTGCTGGGGGGCCAGATGGGCCAGCCCCTCTCTCACCACCCGTGCTCCCACTTACACCAACACTCACTCCCTCCGCATTCACTCCCACATCCACATCCACGTCACTCATGTCACTCACCTCACTCATACCATTCACCTCAGCCAATTCATCAGAATTTTCAATATTATTTTCCTTGCTGTTTCGTTTTTTACCTGCTGGGGGCCCTGGCTGATCGGTACTCTGCCCCGTATTGTTTTTGCCCAGGAGTACTGCCGCCCCTTTACGAGCCGCAGAACAGAGCCCACCTAGTAAGCTCTGCCTGGGCTCAGGAGCAGCAGCACTTCCTGAGCTCTCTGGCTCCATTTTTTTTTCTGTTGTTACATTTGGGGCAGGGACAGGCTCTGCCTCTGCACCCTGCCCCCCACTGGAAACCTGTGCTGGCTTCTCTTGGGGCACCGGAGCCCCCGCACCACCAGATGGAGGTAAGCGGGCCGGGGTCCCCGGCAACCCCTTGCCAGCTCTCTCGGGCATTGTTTTGGGTGGGACAGAAGGCAGCGGGCCCGCCGAGGCCACGCCCCCCCGCTGGTCACGGCAATGGCGGGTAGAACGAAGGCCCGAAAGGCCACGCTCCCCCCACCAGCCGTGAGCACAGCGAGCGGAGCTGTGGCCGCCGAGGCCACGCCCCCACCGCCAGCCGCAGTCATAGCGGGTGAGGCAGCAGCCCGCAAGGCTACGCCCCCCCCCACCAGACACGACAATAGCGGGTGGGACAGCGGCTGAGGAGGACACGCCCCCCTCACAGGCCACCACCGCCTTCTTGTACCCACCACTCGCTTTTGGCAAGGTCGGCCACTCCCCCTCGTCGCCCAGCGGCAGCGGGGCCCCCGGCGCGGACCCCTTATTGGATCGACGCGCAGAGGACCCCGACCCTGCCGCGGACACCGCCAGGGGAGCGACCAACAGCTTGCATTTTTTAACTTGCTGCCTTACGGCAGACTCCACGCCCTTTCTTGGTCTCTGGACCCCCAAAAATGATCCAGTCTGAGT
Organism: Oophaga sylvatica; assembly: GCA_033576555.1. NCBI lineage: Eukaryota > Metazoa > Chordata > Amphibia > Anura > Dendrobatidae > Oophaga > Oophaga sylvatica. Next base: position 50,887 of record JARQOD010004068.1, on the reverse strand, counting down.
GGATCCGCGTGTGGAGGGCCCAGAGACCCCAGCTCTCGCCGCCGGAGATACGGCCCCGGCTGTACCGATAAAAGGATAAAAAATATTAACTCAGCCCTATCACAGGCACACAGAACCTAACTCTCCCTAGGGCACATTAAAGGAGAAACCCCTCCATAGGAGAGAGGCCCTCCCTGCACCCAGCCTCTCAAACTCCAGGGAGCGCACTTTTACCAGGTCACCCAGGATGTTCCTAATCACCTCTTCCCTGGGGAGGACTTTCCGCTGAGTAGACACTAGACACCGTGCATTCCACGTGCAGAACCTAGTTACTAAACTAACTAAGAAAACAGTGCCCCGATCTCGGTCACCAAGGGACCTGAATGCCCCATAGGCCCACTCCGCATAGGAGAGGCCTGCCTGCCTGGGCCAGCCAATGGAAGCACCCACCCTGCTGTAGACCTCTGTATTAAAGGGACACCGAAGCAGGAAGTGCTCCATGCTTTCAAGCATGCCACCACACTCCTAGCGGGGACAATCCCGGTCATCAGAGCTCCTGCACTTCAGGTTGTCCCTCACATACAGCTTCCCATGGAAGCAGCGCCAAGCCAAGTCCCAAAACTTCAAGGAGATCCGCTTAGAGTTCAATAACCTGAGCCCCACCTCCAGATCCCGGCTTGGGCAATCCCTGAGCGCCAGGGGCTTCTGAAAGTGGGTCAACAGGACCCTATTGTTAAGAAACCTTCTTGACATGATCCTGATCTCCCACACTCCCAGACCCCACCGACGGATCACCTTCAGAACCGGGGTAACATAAGCCGGAAGATGCCCATGAGGTGTACGAAGGTCCTTCACCTGCCCTCCTGTCTCCCATTCCTGGAAGAAAGGCCGAAACCACCCCCTACAGGAGAATACCCACGGAGGAGCCCTCTCTGACCAGAGGTTGGCGATGTTTGCCTTAAGAAAGGTGTTTACTAGAAACACCACTGGGTTGACCATACCCAACCCTCCTAGTCTCCTCGTGCGGTACGTGACCTCCCTCTTGATTAGGTTCAGCCTATTTCCCCATAATAATTGGAAAAACAGGCTGTAGACCCGTGTCCAAAGAGTCTCTGGAAGATGCAGACGCTGCCCAGATATATTAGCAAAGGAAGCAAATAGCCCTTGGCAAGACTAACCCTTTCCCTTAGGGTCAAGGACCAACCCTTCCACTGATCCACCTTCTGGGCGGCAATCTTAAGTCTGCCCTCCCAGTTTTGCTGGGGATAGTCCCCCGGGCCAAAACTGATGCCTAATATTTTTGCTGTGGCCTGAGGCCCTGGAAGGGTGTCCGGGAGATCAAAGCTTGGATCTCCCCCTCCCAGCCAGAGACTCTCACACTTGTCCCGGTTGATCATGGACCCAGATGCCACCGAGTAGCGTTCAACCTCAGACATCACCCAATCCGCCTCCTCTCTCGAGGATACAAAAAGGGAAACGTCGTCAGCGTACGCCACTACCCTCAAGGCGGCCTCCGGCACCGCCAGGTCCATCCCGACTCTCACCAACGGTCCGCGCTCCACCCTCCTTAAAAGGGGGTCGATCGCGAACACGTATAACAGTGGGCTCAGAGGACAGCCCTGGCGGACACCAGACCTCACCTCAAAAGGGTGTCCGACCCAACCGTTCACGAGCGGAAAAGTCTCTGCCCATTGTATAAAACTCTCAACCAATCAACAAACCTCCCAGGCAGACCGTACCTCAGAAGGACGGACCAAAGGTACTCATGGTTAACCCGGTCAAAGGCCTTTGCCTGGTCTAAGGACAGCAAGTACCCCTTCCAGTGACCTGCCCTGCCCTGCTCCACTGCCTCCCAGACACCGAGCACAGCACTAAATGTACTGCGGCCTGGAACAGAGCAGTGCTGAGCCCCCGAAAGGAGCCGGGGTGCAAACTTCACCTGCCGGTTAAAAAGCACCTTTGCCAGAACCTTTCGGTCCGTATTGAGAATCGCTATGGGACGCCAATTCTCAATACGGGACGAGTCTTTACCCTTTGACAGGATAATCAGGGCTGACTTCCTCATTGAGCTGGGCAGAGTGTCCGAGGAGAGGCACTCATTAAACACCTCAGTCAAGAGGGGGACCAAAGAGTCCCGAAAAGTCTTGTAGAACTCGGATGTTAAGCCATCCGGACTGGGCGACTTTTTGGGCCGGAGCCCATCAATCGCCCGTCTTACTTCCTCTTCCCTGATTGCTTCTGCCAAAACATGAAGAGAGGGGTCAGGGATGGTTTCAGCCAGGAAAGCCGACATCTCATCCCGATCAGGATCCCTCCTCCCCAAGAGGTGCGAGTAGAAGGATCTGACCACCTCCAGGATCCCTGATTTGGATCTGTTCAGGGACCCCGTACTGTCGATCAGTTCTGTCACCATCTTACAATTCACTGACAACCTGTAGTTTCTGTAAGGGTAGGGCGAGCGGTACCTCCCGAAATCCCTCTCAAAAACCAAGGATGTGTGCCTATCGTACTGGCACCCCTTGAGCAAGGTCTTCACCCTGGAGATTTCCTCTCGGTCCCCTCCAGTCGAGACGAGCTGCTCGAGTTTCCTCCCCAGCTGCCGATACAGGCGGTACCTGTTCAAGCCCCTGAGGCTCGAGAGCTGACGGAAGAACCTTGCGACCCTTCTTTTGAAGATCTCCCACCACTCAGACTTACTATTACAAAGACCCAAGAGAGGTACCTGGCTCTGAAGAAATTCCTCAAAGGACTGTCTTACTTCCGCTTCTTCCAGAAGGGACGAATTCAGCTTCCATAGGCCTCTCCCCATCCGGGGAGTCTCTGTAACATTCAAAGTAAAGAAAATTAAACAGTGATCGGAGAACTCCACCTCAACAGCGGACACTGCAGAAGAGACGGCTTCCTCCTTTAAAAAAAACCTATCTATCCTAGACCTACTGCTTCCCTATAAAAGGTGAAACCTTCATGACCTGGGGTATGCCGGTTGTGGACATTCACCAGGCGAGCTTCGCTTACTATGCTATTCAAGGCTACGCTATCATAAGTCAGCCGGTCTCCGGGGCCTCCCCTATCACGGAGTCTGTTATAGCATTAAAGTCCCCACCGAAGACCACCTGCCGGCTTGTAAAAAGATAGGGCTTGATCCTCAGGAAGAGACATTTACGGTCCCACTTAGATTGCGGGCCATAGATATTGATGAGCCGAAGCTCCTGTCCCCTCATGAAGACGTCAAGGACCAAACATCTCCCCATTTCTACCTCGATCACCCGTCTGCATTCCACCTCCGCGGTCTTAAAAAGGACCGCTACCCCGCTATACGGCTCGGCCGCAAGAGACCAGTATGAGGGCCACACTCTCCATTCCCTCTTTGCTTTGTGGATGGACCCTAGGTCCGTTAGTCTGGTCTCCTGCAAAAATAAAATATCAGCCTCAACCCGGGTGAAAAAATCAAAGGCCGTAAATCTAGCCGTATCCGACTTTATGCTGGCGACATTAATCGACGCCAGAGTCAACGGGGTAGGTTCCGCCATCATGGGTGATTGAGTTAGATGGCCTGTTTTTTAACCGTACCCCCAGATTTCCTCTCCCCCTCTGAGGAGGAGCCCGACTCACCCCTCCTTTTTAAAGACACCGAGGTGTCCATATCTTCTTTAACAGCAGTGGACACCTCCTTCCCAGCACTAGATTCCTTGCCCCTGGACCCCGAGGTAGTCCCCCCACCAGAGGAGTGTGAATCCCCCGGAGGATGGACCTCGCCACTCCCTGAAGGCACCCCAGATGTTGCGTCCGGCCCCTCACCACCGACCTCCGACACAGCAGAGTCATCGAGGGCTTGGAACCGATTGGAGAGGGGGATCAGAGGGGAGCCGGTGAGCCCTTCCGTAGGCACCCTAGCGGTCGGGGGGGCATTAGATTTTTTAGCCTTGTTCTTCTTCTTCTTCCGCCTCTTACCGGTACGATTGTCACCCGTTTTTTTAGGCTGCTCCACCACCTCTTCATCCACACTTTCATACTGGGAAGAGTTATCAGAAGCAGCCAACTCCTCCCTCTCCATCCTCCGGATCTCCTCGCTCACCGCCTTCTCCCCCAGGGCCTCAGAGGCTTCGGCTTCCGCCTCCAGGGTGGGGGCAGTCATCACCCAAGTTGCCTGAGGCTTATCCTGCCCCCTGCCCTTACGGTGCCTCACCTGTTGCCACTGGTGGGCAGATGTACCAGCCTCGCCTTTCCTCACTGACCCCTCAGCTCCCCTCAAGCCTCCACCCCCAGCCCCAGCAGAAGTTGCACCACCGGGGACCCCCCCCCATGGCTCCCCCCCCGCTGGGCCAGAGATGGTGCCGGAAAAGGAGCAAGGGCAGCGGCTATACGGGTGACCTAGGTCACCACACAGGTGACACCTAATGTCACCACAGGCCGCGGCAAGATGACCTACCCCGCCACACAAGGCACACTTCTGCACCTTGCAGCCTGCACTGAAGTGGCGGGGATCACCGCACCTGTGGCAGACCTTCGGTTGCCCCTGGTAGAAGATCTGGATTCTGTCCCTCCCCAGAAATGCTGAGGAGGGGATGTGGGTGACCGTACCTCCTGAAACCTTCAACTTTACCATGAAGGTCCAGCCCCCTGACCAAATGCCAAACTCGTCCCTATTTTTCTTAGGGACGTCCGTGACTTCCCCATAACGGGAAAGCCACGTCATGATGTCGACCCCAGAGAGTGACTTGTTACTTGTCAGAACGGTCACCCTCTTTACACTATTTTGGCGAGACACCGCCTGTACGGCAAAGTCTCGCCAGCCAGGCTCCCCCTTTGCCAGTTCGAAATTCGACCAGAAAAGCTCTAGGCCCTCTGGCCGAACAAAACTGACATCGAAGAAGGAGGTGCCAAACGGATGAATCAGGGCAAAGATGTCCGTCGCCCTGAAGTCCATCTTCAGAAGGAGCTCCACAATCCTCGCTCTTGGCGGGCACGCTTCACTGCCCCTCCACCGAAGACGGACCACATTCCGCCTGGCCACCCCCTGCCCGGCTGTCGGGAGGTACCAAACCGTTTCCCCCTCCCTTTTATCTTGGAAGGCAGCCAGGCCGTATCTATCCAGCCAAAAGGCCAAGTCCACCTCTCTGCCCTCTACATTGATCGTCCGTTCTCCCTTTTTGAGGGCCTCCAGGAAACGGCGCCGCAAGACGCCATCTTTGAGGTCCAGAGGCGAGGAAACCCCCTGACCAGACCCTGAGGCTCCAGCCACCACCCCCGAATAACTCAGAGGACCGGCGGCTGGGGGGGCAGATGGACTGGCCCCCACCCCCTCCTTCCAGTACCCTCAGACACCCCATTCACACTTGCCACTTTAGACACACTGCCACCCGCATCCTCAACCGCAGACACTTCCATACCCACACCCTCCTCATCCACGCCATCAGTCACCCCACTCTCACTCATATGCACACTGGGGTCAATATTTTGCCTCACTTTTTGGGAACTTACAGATTTTACCGTTTCCACACTGCAACCGCCACCTACTGGTGGCATCTTCCCTGCCGGGGGGTTCTGTCCACACCGTGCTGCTGGCCCTTTAAGACCTGTGCTGCCATTGGGCTTCAGCAGCACTGCCTCCACAGCCTGCACAGAGCTGCCTTCTCTCCCACTGGCAGAGACCAAGCCAGGAGAAGTCCTGCCTCCAGCTCCATCCTAGCTTCTCGCCGGCGCCCCCACTGCAGGTAAGCCCCCAGACTCAGGGGACCCAGCCAGGCATGCATCCTTGCTGCTGTCTGCTGCAGCTGCAGTCTCTGCTTCACTGCTGATCTTTACCATTTTTTTTCCTTTTGCTGGGAAGCCACGCCCCCAGCCTCCAGCTTCACAATGCTGCCGTCCAGAGCTGCACCCACATGAGCGGCGGGTGCCGAGGAGGCCACACCCCCTGAGACCGACCGCAGCGGGACCCCCGGAGCCGACCCGGAGCCGGGACCACCCCCAGGGGCCCCCCCGGCGGTACCAGTCCCCCGGGGCACAGGGCCCCCAACCACCACACCCTGGGCCACAAACAGCTTGGGCACAGCGACTCCGGCGGCCGGCCCCAGGCTAGGCCACTCCCCCTTAGCATTAACCGACGGCGGGGCCCCCAGCCTAGACTTCACCGCAGACCCCGCCAGGGGAGCTGACCTCACCAGTTGTTTCTTATGAGCCGGCTCTGCCGGAGCCGCAGGCCTCGCCGCCTTCACTTTACTGGGTGCCTGTGCCCCCAGAAGCGATCCAGTAACGGATCCGTAAGTGGGGGACCCAGACACCACAGCGCTCACCGCCGGAGATGCGGTCCCGGCTGCCACTCTCTTGCCCACCACTGGGCCGCCCTCCACACCATGCTCCATATCAGACACGTCACTACCCCCTCCATTACCACAAGCAGAGGCGGCGCCCTGCGTGTCATGGCCTGTAATCTCCCCGCTCCCTTGCTGCGGACCCACAACAGAGCCCGAGCCGGGGTGGGTAGCGGGTGCCGCACAGCGGGACCGGGGGGCCCCAGAGAGGGGGACATACACAAACTTCTGGACAACAGCTGTTTTTTTACCTTCTTCTTGGCTTTTCTCTTCATCCCCCTCCTGGTTGCCTCGTCATCGCAGATCTCATCCCCGAACCGCAGCTGGTTAAACCGGATCGGGGACTCGATCTGCCGGATCTGCTGCATGACGAGGCAGCCCCCCTCACTGCTACTACTACTGTGTCGACCCGCCACCACAATTGTGGGTTACCAGGGCAATGGGGTACTCAGAGCCGAGCCCGTAGAAGTCTATGGGGATTGTCACAGGTAGCTGTGGCTCGGTCTGTGGCCCGGGCGGTCTGGCGTATGTTGGGGATATATTTACAGGGGATAGATTTATATACAGTTCGTGACGCCACCTGTAGTCTTCTGGTAATTAGTACCAGCGCTGCTGTAGATCTCTTGAGGGGATGGTGAGGCAGCTAGATGTCGGGTCCCCTACAGGTGGGACTGGTCCCTCAAAGTCTATGAAGATAGTGAAGTCGAGTGCAGATAAATAACACAGTCTCACACGGTCAGCGTCTTTCCATACCTTTACTTGTAAGATGTTCAGGCAGGTCCCAGGGAGGCTGATCCAAGGAGAGTGTATCTTGAGACAGCAGCTGGACAAGTTAGGGGCCTCCTTTACTTCCAATACAATGAGTACAACCAGCCTGAAGCGTAGTTCCCTCAATAACTTCAGCTAATCTATAGCTGTACCGCCCAGTCAGCTTTGTGTCAGGAGCCTTCCTGCGAGGGAGCTGAATTCTTATCTTATCGTGCACTGACTCAAAGTCTTCACTCCCCCTGACCCCAGTTACGTACTGACTATATGGGGTTGTTTGCCGCGACCTAAGGTCCGGTAAATTCCTGGTTTTCTTACCACTATGCTTGTAACAATAGTGATCCTTCGGTCCCCAGTGACCGGTAGCAATGTGCAGGACTTCTTCAATCCGTAAGCACTATTCCAATAAACCACTGTGCCTTTCGCCTTGTCCTCGCTGGTAACATAAGCACTCACACTAGCCAAGGGTCGAGCAGTCACTTCTTTCTTTTCCTTCACTTCAAAGTTAGTTACAGATGCTCAGTTATCAATAGGCAGGAGCACGTCTCTGAACCTTACACCGTCCTTTAGACAGGATACTGAAGACTTTCTGCACTAAACTTCTTCTTTCCTTCCAGTGTATTCTGATGAGGTACAGCTCTGACTAGGCTGAGGTGAATTAAACCACCTGTACTAGACTCCACTTTCCGAACTGATGATAGAGCAATCTGGACTGCTTCCTCCCTCCAGACGTCTTCTCTCTCTGAAGTCCAGACACAGACCTTTTCGACCTCCTCCTCTGAAGTCTGGACACTGACTCAATCACTCCAACACATACACCTTGACCACTCCCTCTAGAGTAAACTCCACTACCCTAAGGGTGTGTCTAGTATATGTTGAGTGAATGGATATTTAGCATTAAACTGCTGTCTCGCCACACACTCTCCAGGGTACTGCGTGTGCCTAACACCAGGGCTACACATTCCCCCATGGTAAAAGACAGCACTCCCGGGCTGTAAAATACAAAAGAGACATTTTGTTTATGCATGAAAACATTAAACAATAAACAGTAATTCGTCCCATCCGGGAGGTGAGGATATCTTGAACGTTGCGAACAATAACATTATATATAGAAATACAAAAGTATTAAATAGCATCCAATAAATATACAGTATACTTGTGAAGGACCCGCACCAAACCTTCAACGTAGGTCCTGGGTGGGCTGCAGGACATCCAAATGCAGACCTCACTCAGTGCCACACCACACGGGTTTTTGTATTCAGAGGTAGTTGTACTGGTTTATGTAAAACCAAGATAAGGCACCGAAGCGCAACTATTTACAAGTAAGTTCTGGGCTGGCATAGTCCTCAACCTCCAAGTCCATTGTAAAACCAAAGACATAAATATAATATCACATTATTATACTAAAGTGCAAAACTTTTTCTGGTTACCCAGCCGGGCATTCTACGGTTAGCAAAATATATATATGCTATACTCTTCACTTGTGCAAAACTCTATAAAACATTCTCAAACTTTTTACTTATGGTAGACCCGATATGGATCCCACCGATTCTTCCTTACTTATTTATTCATTTTCAAATACACTTTCCAATACATTTTCCACCCCGGGGGCTGGAACAATGCAATGGGCCCTAGATCCCAGGACTAACAAATCATGCGCTGCGATTAGGGTCTGGGTCGCCACAGTTCTTGTGCGAACCTCTAGGGGCGCAACGGGTACATTCTCTTCACGTGACACCGATTGTGTTTCAATCACAGTTAACGATATGGACCGTGTCATGGATTGCGATTGAGACTGGGTCGCATGTTGCGATGTAGAGGTGGCTTTCCTTTGCGATGAAATCTGGGTCGCTAGTTGCGATGAATTTGCAGGGGGCGATGCTGGGGCACGGCCGGATGCTGCTTGAGCTGGAGACGGGGACGCTGCGGTAGTGGTGACGTTACCTGCGTCTGGGACGGGGTCACGGACGATGGTGACGTTAAGGGCATACCATCCCTTCATTCCCCAGTGCCGCGTATATGTGACGATGTCTCCATTGGCTAAGTCCCTCCCGGGATGGCCTTGCGGCAAGTGGGATTCTACGTCACGCCTGCTGACAAAGACCCCTGGGTAGAGGCCCGGTTCACGGATAAAGCCCCAGCCCTTCCGGAGCTGGAACTCAGTCACACACCCCTGCCGCCGCGGTTCCCTCAGGGTACCTTTATCTCTCCGGACACTCTCTTTGTCCGCGATCAGCTCTGCATGTTGTCGCTGACGGTTCCGCTGAGCTTCCCGCTCTTCCTCCTGCTGGCGTTTCTTCTTCTCCTCACGACTCTGCCATTCATGTTCCCACTGGGCGGTATAGGCGACGTCATCCAGGCGCGCCATCTCGTCCCAGTCCACATCTGGTAGTGACGGACAGGACCCCTCCGGTGTCCCTGCCGGGGACCGATCATCTGCTGCGGCCTCCTGGCCGGGCGGGCGTTCCGGAACAGGCAATACCTCCTCAACCTCCTTAGCCTCCACCGCTTCACCGGTGGGATCAGGATCGGTACTTTCGGGGGCAGCCTCCGGTTGCTCCTTCGCCTTGGGCAGCAGACTCTTCGGTATCTGGAATCGTGGGGGGTCGTTGAGGGGAGAGATCACCGTGTCCCACAGCCTCCGCTGTTCCAGGGTACGCCGGCGTCTCTCGATCTCTTCAAATCCAGGTTGGTGCTGGACCATCTTCTTCAGGCGTGCATTTTCTTCTTGAATCTCTAGCAACGCCTGTTGCAGTGCAGGACCACGGATAACTCCGATGCTGGTGGCAGCTTGGCTGGGGCACGGGGCCTGCCTTTCCTCCGCTTCCCTGCTCGGCTGCACACGTCCTGCTTCCATGATGTTCCAGAAGATTCTTCCCTTCTTCCTGCAGAGACATCCGGTCTCTTCCGTGGAGGTGGGGTTTGCGTCTCCTCCTCCTCGCAGGGAAGGTGAAGAGGAGGCGGACCTCCTTTGCTGTAGGGCAGGACCGCATGTTGTAATAGCACTTTGAGAGGGCAGGCATTTTCTTCGCGCCACAGGGGGGTAGACGCCCACGAAGGTACGCCCACCTTCTTCTCCAGCGCCTGAGGGCGCGAATATGGCGACAAAAATGGCGATTTTGGCGCCAAAAGTGCAAACAGTCCTTTTTCACAAAAACAATTCCTTAGGCACACAGGGCTCGCAATTCTGCGAGTTTCGCATCCTGTTCGTGACGCCAAATTGTGTCGACCCGCCACCACAATTGTGGGTTACCAGGGCAATGGGGTACTCAGAGCCGAGCCCGTAGAAGTCTATGGGGATTGTCACAGGTAGCTGTGGCTCGGTCTGTGGCCCGGGCGGTCTGGCGTATGTTGGGGATATATTTACAGGGGATAGATTTATATACAGTTCGTGACGCCACCTGTAGTCTTCTGGTAATTAGTACCAGCGCTGCTGTAGATCTCTGAGGGGATGGTGAGGCAGCTAGATGTCGGGTCCCCTACAGGTGGGACTGGTCCCTCAAAGTCTATGAAGATAGTGAAGTCGAGTGCAGATAAATAACACAGTCTCACACGGTCAGCGTCTTTCCATACCTTTACTTGTAAGATGTTCAGGCAGGTCCCAGGGAGGCTGATCCAAGGAGAGTGTATCTTGAGACAGCAGCTGGACAAGTTAGGGCCTCCTTTACTTCCAATACAATGAGTACAACCAGCCTGAAGCGTAGTTCCCTCAATAACTTCAGCTAATCTATAGCTGTACCGCCCAGTCAGCTTTGTGTCAGGAGCCTTCCTGCGAGGGAGCTGAATTCTTATCTTATCGTGCACTGACTCAAAGTCTTCACTCCCCTGACCCCAGTTACGTACTGACTATATGGGGCTTGTTTGCCGCGACCTAAGGTCCGGTAAATTCCTGGTTTTCTTACCACTATGCTTGTAACAATAGTGATCCTTCGGTCCCCAGTGACCGGTAGCAATGTGCAGGACTTCTTCAATCCGTAAGCACTATTCCAATAAACCACTGTGCCTTTCGCCTTGTCCTCGCTGGTAACATAAGCACTCACACTAGCCAAGGGTCGAGCAGTCACTTCTTTCTTTTCCTTCACTTCAAAGTTAGTTACAGATGCTCAGTTATCAATAGGCAGGAGCACGTCTCTGAACCTTACACCGTCCTTTAGACAGGATACTGAAGACTTTCTGCACTAAACTTCTTCTTTCCTTCCAGTGTATTCTGATGAGGTACAGCTCTGACTAGGCTGAGGTGAATTAAACCACCTGTACTAGACTCCACTTTCCGAACTGATGATAGAGCAATCTGGACTGCTTCCTCCCTCCAGACGTCTTCTCTCTCTGAAGTCCAGACACAGACCTTTTCGACCTCCTCCTCTGAAGTCTGGACACTGACTCAATCACTCCAACACATACACCTTGACCACTCCCTCTAGAGTAAACTCCACTACCCTAAGGGTGTGTCTAGTATATGTTGAGTGAATGGATATTTAGCATTAAACTGCTGTCTCGCCACACACTCTCCAGGGTACTGCGTGTGCCTAACACCAGGGCTACACACTACCACCATCCTCATCCTCCCCCTCGCACTCGCTGCCCTCTGAGGAGCCAGAATCTGGCGGGAGAGCCACTTGCTCGGGGGCTATCCCGCTGTGCGACGCCTGGAGATCTCTTACCAGGCCACCAGGCGGTGGGTAGGGCACGACCTCCTCCTCGCATTCCTCTTCCTCCTCCTCCACCGCCTGGCTGGGGCTCCGTGACCCCTCTGGAGCCCCTCCGGCCATGGCTCTGAACCGGTCGTCATTCTCCAGCTTTTCACGGAAGGGCCCACTGCCGGCCAGGATCTCGCACCTCCGGCTTGCCAGGTCTTCTATGGCTTTCTGTATTTTCCTGACCGCGGCGGATAGCTCAGCCTTCTTATTGCCGGAGGCCCTGTTGGACCTCTCCTTAGCTACCCTCAACTCCCCCCAGAGGGATCTTAGCTTCCTTGAGGCGTCCTCATACTCACAGAGGTGCGCATGGACACGGGAACCATAGACCACGGTGGTTTCTTTCGCCATCTTGGTGCCCCACTTAACGGGTCCCGCTGCAGCACCCCTGCTCGTACTCGGCCTACCTCCGGGGAAGGAGCCGCGGCGGCCATGGCCTCGGGGGTACTGCGGGTCCTCATGCTGGATCCTTGGCTGTTGTGAATGGGTTTGAGATGAGTTCTGAGCAGAGGCTCCCTCTGGTGGTTACAAGCGGTACTAGTGAGGATTGTGAGGACTGGGAATCAGGTGTTACTGATTGGTCTTATGTAAGGGAGTCATTTTCCATCAGGGTTGCCGGTGATCAATTGTTCTGGTCTGAATCCTTCTTTCCAGTTTCCCTTGTAGCCTGCTGTGTCGTGTCTGCATCTCCTGCTATCAGATAAGACAATTTCTTATTTTGTGTTTTTGCTATATTTTTGCATTTTGTCCTGCACTTCTGTGGGGGCCTTCAGGGTCCCCTCCAGGGGCTTTTGCCCTCTCAGTTTAGTCCAGCCACTGTGTTTTGTACTTTTGCTTTTTCCAGTTTTTTTTCAGTGGCTGCTGTTTTGTTTTTTGTTACACCAGAGAACTAATTTAGGTGGTAGAGGTCGTGTGATCTCAGGTGATTTTGAAATTAGTAGAGTTGGTGTTTTTTCAGGGTTTTCTGAGATTGCAGTAAGTACCCTTCCTATCCTTTTCTATTTAGATAGTTTGGGCCCCAGCGTTTGCTCATACTATTTTCTTTCTGTGTCAGTATTTCCTCTTGTCTAATCGCCATTACATGTTTGGGGGCTTTCTATTATCTTTGGGGTTCTGCTCCGGGGCAGATAGCTTTCCTATTTCTATCTTTAGGTGTAGTTAGTTTCTCAGGCTGTGACGAGGCGTCTAGGACCAACGTAGGAACGCTCCACGGCTGCCTCTAGTTGCGGTGGTTAGTCAGTGTACTGCAATCTCATAGATTCCAACTGCTCTGGTGTATTTCCTTTTTTACCTGCACTCCTCAGCTACCGTAACATAACAGTATCACCGGCCATAAAAATTGTATGGTACTCACAGAAGGGAAAAAATATTTTGAAGGAAGAAAAGTTGTCAGAGATATTTTTCTGTTTGTTGCATTTTTTTTTTTCCCTCTGTATCTCTGGGTGCTGGGAGGATTTTTTCTCTCAATGGAGTTTGCACAGTTGTCTGGCCGTGGGGATCAGCTTGCCACTGAGGTTCAGAGTATTGCTGCATATCTTGCTAGGTTGCCTGTTGTGGAACCTAGGATCCCCATGCCAGATTTGTTTTTAGGGGATCGAGCTAAGTTTCAGAATTTCAAAAATAATTGTAAATTGTTTCTTGCCTTAAAATCTAAGTCCTCAGGAAACGCAGCGCAGCAGGTTCAAATTATCATCTCTCTCCTGCGCGGCGATCCTCAGGATTGGGCTTTTTCCCTGATACCTGGGGATCCTGTTTTGAGTGATGTTGATGCATTTTTTCAGGCTTTGGGGTTATTGTACGATGAGCCTAATGTCACTGATCAAGCTGAAAAAGCCTTGTTGGCATTAAATCAGGGGCTTGATGACGCTGAGTTATACTGTCAGAGATTCCGTAGGTGGGCAGTCCTGACCAAGTGGAATGACGACGCTTTGGCGGCCCTTTTCCGGAAGGGTCTGTCGGATAATGTAAAGGATGTTATGGTGGGATTCCCTGTCCCCTCTGGTCTCAATGATTCTATGTCATTAGCGATTCAAATTGACAGACGTTTGCGTGAGCGGAGAAGTATGCGTGGAGTGGTGTTGCCTTGTGAGCCAGCTGCTGAGCCCATGCAGTGTGATGGAGTGGTGTCTGGGGCACAGCGTCATGAGTTTCGAAAGCGCAATGGGTTATGTTTCTACTGTGGTGATGCCTCTCATGCTATTTCAGTCTGCCCTAAGCGGGGAAGACATTTTGCACGCTCAGTTGTCTTGGGTAGTGTTCAGACTAAGTTTTTATTAACTGTCACTCTGATATGCTCTCTGTCCTCATTTTCTGCTCAGGCTTTCGTTGATTCTGGAGCAGCTATTAACCTGATGGATTATGATTTTGCTAAACGTTGTGGGTTTCCCTTGATACCCCTACAGAAGTCTATTCCTTTACTGGGGATCGATTCTACCCTTTGGCTGAGAATAAACCCCAGTTTTCTACTCAGGTGATAATGAGGGTTGAACCTGATCACCAGGAGTGCTGCAAATTTTTGGTTCTATATAATCTGCATGACATTATTGTGCTGGGTTTCCCTTGGTTACAGTCTCATAATCCTGTTTTGGATTGGAAATCTGTGTCTGTAACCAGTTGGGGCTGCCAATGTGTTAATACCAACACTCCTGTTTTTTCTGCCTCCCCCAGGCTGAGGATGTTCCTGACTTTTTGTTTGATTTTTCTGATGTGTTTAGCAAAAGTAAATCTGCATCCTTACCTCCCCATAGGAGCTATGACTGCGCTATTGAATTAGTGCCAGGTAGTAAATTCCCTAAAGTTCGCCTTTTTAACTTGTCTGTACCTGAACATGACGCTATGCGGTCTTATATCAAGGAATCATTGGAGAAGGGTCATATCAGACCATCCTCTTCACCCTTAGGTGCCGGTTTTTTCTTTGTGGCCAAAAAAGATGGTTCATTAAGGCCGTGTATTGATTATCGTCTCTTGAACAATATTACTGTGAAATATCAATACCCGTTACCCTTGATTTCTGACCTGTTTTCCAGGGTGAAAAACGCTACTTGGTTTACCAAGCTTGACCTCAGGGGGGCGTATAACCTTATTCGCATTAAGCACGGGGATGAATGGAAGACGGCATTTAACACCCCTGAAGGGCATTTTGAGTACCTTGTGATGCCCTTTGGGCTCACTAATGCTCCTTCCGTCTTCCAGTCCTTCATGAATGACATTTTCAGGGATTTTGTGGACAAGTTTCTGATTGTTTATTTGGATGATATCTTGATTTTTTTCTAATGATTGGGACTCTCATGTGAAACATGTTCGAACTGTATTCCAGATTTTGAGAGAGAATGCTCTGTATGTGAAGGGATCAAAGTGTCTTTTTGGCGTACAGAAGATCTCATTTCTGGGATTAATTTTGTCCCCATCTGTTATTGAAATGGACCCGGTCAAGGTTCAGGCCATCTGTGATTGGGTCCAACCTACTTCATTAAAGGCTCTTCAGAGATTTTTGGGTTTTGCCAATTTTTATCGTAAATTTATTGGTAATTTCTCGGTTATTGTTAAACCATTAACTGATTTGACCAGAAAGGGTTCTGATGTGGTGAATTGGCCTCCTGAGGCAGTCTCTGCGTTTCAGGAACTTAAGCAGAGATTCACTTCTGCTCCTGTTCTACGGCAGCCTGATGTTTCTCTGCCATTTCAGGTGGAGGTTGATGCCTCTGAAATTGGGGCAGGTGCCATTTTGTCCCAAAAAGATCCAGAGACCTCTAAAAGTAACCCTTGTGCCTTTTTCTCTCGAAAATTTTCTCCTACTGAACGTAATTATGACGTGGGTAATCGGGAGTTATTGGCCATGAAGTGGGCTTTTGAAGAGTGGAGACATTGGCTGGAGGGAGCCAAACATCAGGTGGTGGTCCTTACGGACCATAAGAATCTGGTCTATCTGGAATCTGCCAAGCGACTCAATCCTAGACAGGCCAGGTGGGCCTTGTTTTTCACACGTTTTAATTTTGTGGTTTCCTTTCTTCCTGGCACTAAGAATGTTAAGGCGGATGCCCTCTCGAGGAGTTTCCTTGCGGACTCTCCTGAGCTATCTGATCCCTCTGTTATTTTGAAGGAGGGTGTAGTTCTTTCCGCCATCTCGCCCAATTTGAGACTTGCTCTGGAGGGTGTCAGGAGGATAGGCCCGAGCGCTGCCCTGTTGGAAAATTGTTTGTCCCGGACCAATGGAAAAAGAGTGTGATGTCTGAGATTCATTGTTCCGCATTGGCTGGGCATCCCGGAATTTTTGGTACCAGAGACTTGGTTAGTCGGTCCTTTTGGTGGCCTACCTTGTCTCGCGATGTCAGGGAATTTGTGCAGTCCTGCGGGACTTGCTCTCGCTCCAAGCCTTGCTCTCGCTCTAGTGGTTTGTTGATGCCATTGCCTGTGCCCAAGAGACCATGGACCCATATCTCTATGGATTTCATTTCCGATCTTCCTGTTTCTCAGAGAATGACCACCATCTGGGTAATTTGTGATAGGTTTTCCAAAATGATACATCTTGTGCCATTACCTAAGTTGCCTTCCTCCTCTGAATTGGTGCCGTTGTTCCTTCAGCACGTGGTTCGTTTACACGGCATTCCTGAGAACATTGTGTCTGACAGAGGAGTCCAGTTTGTTTCCAGATTTTGGAGGACCTTTTGTTCTAAACTGGGTGTTCAATTGTCTTTCTCCTCGGCATTTCATCCTCAGACCAATGGTCAAACTGAGAGAACAAACCAGACATTGGAGACTTATCTAAGATGCTTTGTGTCTGCTGATCAGGATGACTGGGTCTCTTTTTTGCCTTTGGCTGAGTTTGCTCTTAATAATAGGGCTAGCTCTGCCACTTTGATGTCTCCGTTTTTCTGTAATTCTGGGTTTCACCCTCGATTTTCTTCAGGACAGACGGAGGCTTCTGTCTGTCCAGGTGTTGACTCTGTTGTTGAGCGTATGCAGCAGATTTGGGACCAGGTAGTGGAGAGGTTGTCCCTCTCTCAGGAGAAGGCCCAGCGGTTTGCTAACCGGCATAGGACTGATGGTCCTCGGTTTAAAGTGGGGGACTTGGTCTGGTTGTCCTCAAAGAATATTCCTATGAGAGTAGCATCTCCTAAATTTAAGCCTAGGTTCATTGGACCTTATAAGATCATGGAGATTATTAATCCTGTTTCTTTTCGTTTGCTTCTTCCAGGGACATTTAAGATCCATAACGTGTTCCACAAGTCCTTGTTGAAGAGGTTTGTTGAGCCAGTGGTTCCTGCTGCTGTGCCTCCTGACCCTGTTTTGGTTGAGGGCAATCTGGAGTATGTGGTTGAGAAAATATTGGATTCTCGTTTTTCTAGACGAAGACTCCAGTATTTGGTTAAATGGAGAGGTTATGGTCAGGAAGACAATTGGGTGTTTGCTTCGGACATCCATGCTAGGAGACTTATCCGTGCGTATCATAGAACTCATCCTGACCGACCTGGTTGCTCAGGTGAGGGTTCGGTGACCCCTCCTCAAGGGGGGGGTACTGTTGTGAATGGGTTTGAGATGAGTTCTGAGCAGAGGCTCCCTCTGGTGGTTACAAGCGGTACTAGTGAGGATTGTGAGGACTGGGAATCAGGTGTTACTGATTGGTCTTATGTAAGGGAGTCATTTTCCATCAGGGTTGCCGGTGATCAATTGTTCTGGTCTGAATCCTTCTTTCCAGTTTCCCTTGTAGCCTGCTGTGTCGTGTCTGCATCTCCTGCTATCAGATAAGACAATTTCTTATTTTGTGTTTTTGCTATATTTTTGCATTTTGTCCTGCACTTCTGTGGGGGCCTTCAGGGTCCCCTCCGGGGGCTTTTGCCCTCTCAGTTTAGTCCAGCCACTGTGTTTTGTACTTTTGCTTTTTCCAGTTTTTTTTCAGTGGCTGCTGTTTTGTTTTTGTTACACCAGAGAACTAATTTAGGTGGTAGAGGTCGTGTGATCTCAGGTGATTTTGAAATTAGTAGAGTTGGTGTTTTTTCAGGGTTTTCTGAGATTGCAGTAAGTTGTCATGTGTGCATCGCCACGAAGATCGTCGCGGTTGCACATTCTAACTTCTCACAGCTGAGTTGCTGTTTCTTTGTGTTTGGCAGTTAGGGAGTTAATTCTGTCTGTGCTCAGTTCTGGGACTGGGTGCAGTTTTCTCCCGGCTGCAATTAATTATTTGTTGATTGGTTTCCTTTAAATCTCTGGTTGTCTGTGTTGGGAGTTGCCAGTGAAATTCTTCATGCAGACCACAGATAGGATTGTATCTGTATAGACTTAAGTTAAAGAGCTCCTTAGTTGTTTTAAGCTCACCTTGCTTAGAGTTTAATATCCCAGATCATTTATGTTCCTTCTGTGTTTGAGTGTGTATGCAAGTCTGTGTTTTCTCCAGTCTGTCTTATATGTCTAATCTGTGTATTTAGCAGAGATCAGCCCATATCCCTTTGGTGGTAATCAGAATCCTTCTTAGGACTGATTACAGGGTTCAGGGACTGATAGGAGACAGGGTTAGGCTGGAGACTTGGACCTCTGAACCATTATCAGTACCTCCAAGGTGAGGGATTAGTTAGGACCCCAGTTTAGGGTCAGGTTAGACCCCGGTCCTCCTCTTTCCTGTGACAGTGTATCAAGTCCTCAAGATTAACCCTGAGTTCAACGGATATCGTGTCAGGTAAATCTATTCTATATTTACATGCTGATGTTGCTAATCTATATGTTGTATAGAGTGTTGTTCTTTTAAGAATAGTTCACTGACATCGTACACATATCATAAGACCGCGTGACATTTTCACTGGCCCATAAAATTATTCCCAGTTGCCATGGATCCAGTAGCCCAGCTGGCTCTGCAGTTGCAGGGATTATCCATGGAGCTGACGGACATTAAGTCCAAAGTTTTGTCTCCCTCGGAGCAAACCAGATTTGAACCTAAAGTAGCTCTCCCGGACAGGTTCACTGGTGGGCGAGACAAATTTTTTACCTTCAGGGAAGCATGTAAATTGTATTTTCGGCTTCGGCCTCGATCATCAGGGAGTGAAGAGCAGAGAGTGGGAATTGTTATCTCGCTCCTACAAGGGGACCCTCAATCCTGGGCCTTCTCCCTTCCTCCGGGATCCCCGGCTCTACAGTCAGTAGATCGATTTTTTACTGCCCTGGGTTCGGTATATGATGACCCAGATCGGGTCTCTCTTGCTGAGACAAAATTACGTAAGATACAGCAGGGAGATCGTCCGGCGGAGGAATTTGCTTCTGAGTTCCGTAGATGGGCCACAGATACTCAGTGGAATGACCCAGCTCTTAGGAGCCAGTTTTGTCATGGGCTTTCTGACAAATTAAAGGACGTTTTGGCTCAGTATGATTCTCCTCCATCACTGGAGGCTGCTATGGCCCTAGCTATCCGTACTGATAGACGGCTCCGGGAGAGGTGCGAGGTAACTCCGCCCCCTGTTGTTACTCCACCTACTACTAAAGTCCCTTATGTTGAGGTTCCCCTTGTCTGTTCGGAGGAGCCTATGCAGTTGGGAGGGACATCATTTCGTAGGAGGGGATTGGCGGTACGCCGCAGGACTAGAAGGTGTTTCTTCTGCGGGAAAGAGGGACATTTTGTTGGGGGATGTCCATCCCGTGCCTTGTTGAGCAAAAAGTCGCCGGAAAACTGTTAATCCCAGGTTGTGTGGTGGACGACAACCTGGGAGTATGTATTTCGTCCGCTAGTTCTTCTCAGTTCCTTGTACCAGTGGAGGTGGTGGTTGGTACGAGAGTGGAGAGATTTTCTGTTCTTCTTGATAGTGGGTCCGGGGCTAATCTGGTTGACGCTCAGTTTGCTCAGGCTCAAGGTATGCATCTGAGTGTATTGGTCAAACCGATCCCTATATTCTCCATTGACGCCAGGCCTCTCGGCCAAGGTAGCTTTGTTCATGAGGTTCATAACATTGACCTTCGGGTAGGGGCAATACATAGGGAACTATTATCTTGTTATGTGTTGGAGGGTCTACCTACTCCTATTGTGTTGGGACTTCCTTGGTTGGTTAAACATAACCCTGTGATTAATTGGCAGTCCAGAGATATAAGCCAATGGGGGGAGTTTTGCAAAAGTAACTGCATGAACACAGTCATCAGTGCGGTCGTGCCTAGTACTTTGCCTCCTTTTTTGGAGGACTTTGGGGATGTGTTCTCTGAGGAGGGGTGTCAGGAGTTGCCTCCTCATCGCGTGTATGACTGCTCTATTAATTTACTTCCTGATACTAAGTTACCTAAAGCTAGGTTATATAACCTTTCTGGTCCTGAGAGGCAGGCTATGAAAGATTATATTTCGGAAAGTCTGGCCAAAGGGCATATTAGACCTTCATCTTCCCCAGTGGCCGCGGGGTTCTTCTTTGTGAAGAAAAAAGATGGAGGCCTACGCCCTTGCTTGGATTTCCGCGAACTTAATCGGATTACTGTTCGAGATCCGTATCCACTCCCTCTGATTCCTGATCTCTTCAATCAAATTGTTGGCGCCAAATGGTTCTCTAAATTGGATCTCAGGGGGCGGTATAATCTGATTAGGATAAAAGAGGGGGATGAGTGGAAAACGGCGTTTAACACGCCGGAGGGACATTATGAGAACCTTGTCATGCCTTTTGGTCTGACTACTGCACCAGCAGTATTCCAACATTTTGTTAATGACATTTTTCGTCATCTGGTGGGGCTGTTTGTGGTCGTATATTTGGATGACATTTTAATTTACTCACCAGATCTTGTGTCTCACCAGGAGCATGTGAGACAGGTGTTGCAGATCTTGCGAGACAATAAACTATACGCCAAACTGGAAAAGTGTGTATTCGCCGTACAGGAACTTCAGTTTTTGGGTTTCTTGGTGTCAGCCTCCGGTTTCCGTATGGACCCTGAAAAGGTGAGAGCAGTGCTTGAATGGGATCAGCCAGAGGATCTTAAGGCTCTGCAGCGTTTTCTGGGGTTTGCTAACTACTACCGGAAATTTATTTGTAATTTCTCATCTGTTGTCAAACCTCTCACTGACATGACAAGAAAAGGGACGGATTTTTCTAAATGGTCGGACAAAGCTTGCCAAGCTTTTTCCTCTTTGAAAAAATGTTTTGCTTCGGCACCCGTTCTCATCCAACCAGATGCATCACAGCCGTTCGTTGTGGAGGTGGACGCGTCTGACGTAGGGGTGGGTGCAATATTGTCCCAGGGTCCGTCCCCTGGTAAATGGCATCCGTGCGCTTTCTTTTCTAAAAAATTGTCGTCCGCCGAAAGGAATTATGATATCGGCAATAGGGAACTTTTGGCCATTAAGTTGGCTTTTGAAGAATGGCGTCACTTTTTGGAGGGGGCAGTCCACCCGGTCACCGTCATTACTGATCACAAGAACCTGCTGTATTTGGAATCTGCTAAGCGTCTGAATTCCAGACAAGCTCGATGGTCGTTGTTTTTTACCAGGTTTAATTTTGTTGTCACTTATCGCCCTGGATCTAAGAATGTTAAGGCGGATGCCTTGTCTTGCAGTTTCCCAGGGGCCGGGAAAATGGATGACCCGATTCCTATCCTTCAGGAGGGGGTGGTAGTGTCGGCTGTATGTTCTGAGCTTGAGGAGGAGGTGTTAGAGGCTCAGGGGGACGCCCCTGCAGGACCTCCAGGGAGACTGTTTGTCCCAAATCAGTTGAGACAAAAGGTTATTGAGGCACATCATAATTCTGCTTTAGCAGGACATCCAGGGAGTAAGGCTACTTTAGATCTCCTTTCTCGCCGGTTTTGGTGGCCTAACGTTAATAAAGATGTTTTAACTTTTGTCGCGTCCTGTGGGGTTTGTGCTCGCTCTAAGACCCCTCATACCCGTCCGTCTGGGACCCTCTTACCCTTGAAACTTCCGGAGCGTCCATGGACTCATTTATCTATGGACTTCATTACGGACCTTCCTCAGTCGTCAGGGAAGACTGTCATACTGGTGGTTGTTGACAGGTTCAGTAAGATGGCACATTTCGTTGCTCTTCCTGCACTCCCTAATGCTAAAACTCTGGCGCAGGTGTTCATTGGGGAGATTGTGAGACTTCATGGGTTGCCTTCTGATGTGGTGTCAGATAGGGGGTCTCAGTTTGTGTCCAAGTTTTGGAGGGCATTTTGTTTACGTCGGGGGATGCAATTGTCATTTTCCTCGGCTTTTCATCCGCAGACCAATGGTCAGACAGAGCGTCTGAATCAAAGCCTAGAGACTTATCTTCGGTGTTTTGTCTCAGAGAACCAGGAGGACTGGTCTTCTTTCTTGCCTCTGGCAGAGTTCGCTCTTAACAACAGGCGGAGCGAGTCCACTGGTAAGTCCCCGTTTTTTGGGGCATATGGTTTTCATCCCCAGTTTTGTACATTCAATGGGGGGGGCCCTTCTGGGGTTCCTGAGGAGGAGCGTTTCTCGTCGTCACTTGCTTCAGTGTGGAGAGGTGTATTGAATAATCTGAGTGCTATGGGGAACCGTTATAAACATATGGCTGATAGGAGGAGAGTTTCTGGTCCAGATCTTAATGTGAACGATCTGGTATGGTTGTCTACCAGGAATATAAAACTTAAAGTTCCCTCCTGGAAGCTGGGCCCCAGATTCTTCGGGCCGTACAGGATCAGTTCCATAATTAATCCTGTGGCATTTCGTCTGGACCTCCCTCCTACGTTTAAAATTCATAATGTGTTCCACAAGTCATTACTTAAGAGGTACGTGGCACCAGTCATACCATCACCTCTACCTCCTCCTCCAGTGGTGGTCAATGGTAACTTGGAGTTTCAAGTGTCAAAGATCATTGACTCACGTCTGAATCGCCGGTCCCTTCAGTACTTGGTGCATTGGAAGGGGTATGGTCCAGAGGAGAGGACGTGGGTTCCTGCGTCTGACATTAACGCAGATCGTTTGGTGCGGACCTTCCACAGAACTCACCCGGGCAAACCTGGCCCTGAGGGTCCGGAGGCCCCTCGTAGAAGGGGGGGTACTGTCATGTGTGCATCGCCACGAAGATCGTCGCGGTTGCACATTCTGACTTCTCACAGCTGAGTTGCTGTTTCTTTGTGTTTGGCAGTTAGGGAGTTAATTCTGTCTGTGCTCAGTTCTGGGACTGGGTGCAGTTTTCTCCCGGCTGCAATTAATTTTTGTTGATTGGTTTCCTTTAAATCTCTGGTTGTCTGTGTTGGGAGTTGCCAGTGAAATTCTTCATGCAGACCACAGATAGGATTGTATCTGTATAGACTTAAGTTAAAGAGCTCCTTAGTTGTTTTAAGCTCACCTTGCTTAGAGTTTAATATCCCAGATCATTTATGTTCCTTCTGTGTTTGAGTGTGTATGCAAGTCTGTGTTTTCTCCAGTCTGTCTTATATGTCTAATCTGTGTATTTAGCAGAGATCAGCCCATATCCCTTTGGTGGTAATCAGAATCCTTCTTAGGACTGATTACAGGGTTCAGGGACTGATAGGAGACAGGGTTAGGCTGGAGACTTGGACCTCTGAACCATTATCAGTACCTCCAAGGTGAGGGATTAGTTAGGACCCCAGTTTAGGGTCAGGTTAGACCCCCGGTCCTCCTCTTTCCTGTGACAGTGTATCAAGTCCTCAAGATTAACCCTGAGTTCAACGGATATCGTGTCAGGTAAATCTATTCTATATTTACATGCTGATGTTGCTAATCTATATGTTGTATAGAGTGTTGTTCTTTTAAGAATAGTTTACTGACATCGTACACATATCATAAGACCGCGTGACATAAGTACCCTTCCTATCCTTTTCTATTTAGATAGTTTGGGCCCCAGCGTTTGCTCATACTATTTTCTTTCTGTGTCAGTATTTCCTCTTGTCTAATCGCCATTACATGTTTGGGGGCTTTCTATTATCTTTGGGGTTCTGCTCCGGGGCAGATAGCTTTCCTATTTCTATCTTTAGGTGTAGTTAGTTTCTCAGGCTGTGACGAGGCGTCTAGGACCAACGTAGGAACGCTCCACGGCTGCCTCTAGTTGCGGTGGTTAGTCAGGGTACTGCAATCTCATAGATTCCAACTGCTCTGGTGTATTTCCTTTTTTACCTGCACTCCTCAGCTACCGTAACATAACACTTGGCCAGATCTTGTTATCCTAGCCGGATTGGGAGTCCTCCCACCCCCCGCCGGCTTGGACCGGGAGGTGGGAGCCGGGGGCCCTGCCCCGGAGGCCAGTCCCAAGATTAGCCTTCTTTCTCGGGAAGGTGGCAGACAAAAAGTCCTGGATGGAAACGTAACCTCCCTTCCCAGAAGCTGTCTCCAGGCACCACAGTCAGACCGCACGGCAAGCTCTGCCCCTTCCTGTGGGATGGTCCAGAGCTGCACTCACTATTCTGCTGGTGCAGTCACTGTGTACATACATTACTGATCCTGAGTTACATCCTGTATTATACCCCAGAGCTGCACTCACTATTCTGCTGGTGCAGTCACTGTGTGCATACATTACATTACTGATCCTGAGTTACATCCTGTATTACACTCCAGAGCTGCACTCACTATTCTGCTGGTGAAGTCACTGTGTACATACATTACATTACTGATCCTGAGTTACATCCTGTATTAATACTCCAGAGCTGCACTCACTATTCTGCTGGTGCAGTCACTGTGTACATGAGTCGCACATGGTACCAGGGCTATGGGGTACTCGGCACCGAGCCCATGGAAGTCTATGGGTGATGTCACTGGCAGCAGAGCTCGGTCCGTGGCCCTGGGTGCTCATACAATGGGGGATATATTTACAGGGGATTGTAGTAATAGTTGTTCGTGACGCCACCTGTGGTTTCTGATCAGATAGACCAGCGCTGCAGGGTTAATCTTCTGAGGGGATGTTATTAGGCAGCTAGATGTTAAGTCCCCCACAGGTGGGACTGTTCCCTCAAAGTCAATGGTGTTGCAGATAATAAGTCAGTCACACACAATTCAGTCTCTTTCCATACCTTTACTGATGTTGTTGGCAGGTATGTCCCGGGAAGCTGGTCAGGCTGGAGAATGCACATTCAGGGAATTGCTGAGCAGGTTTAAGGCCTCCTTTACCTTTGAATATCTGTGAGTCCTAACTTGCATGAAGTCAAGTTTAACTCTTACTATAGCAGCTACGCCCGGCTGACATTGTGGTAGAGCCTTTTCTGTCTCTGATGCTCAGATGTTGGAAAGAACTAAGCCGTTGTGGCTGATCAGACCGACTCCGTCCCGTTCTCCCTGACTCCAGTTACGTATCAACACTTAGGGCTACCTTCTGTGACTTGAAGTCCAGCAAGGCCTCCGGATTTTCTATCACTAGCCGTGAAGTACTAGCAATGCTTCGGACCCGGTGTCCGGTCAATTTAGTGAAGGTGATCTGTCACCTAAGTCACTTGTCCTTCTTTCACCACTCGCCTGTCGCCCTGCTCTTACCCTTAACATAAGCACGGGTAGCAGTAGGTGTAATAGTCAGTTGTTCTTCCAAGCTCACTGACCTGATCTCAGTTGACTCGATGTTATAACTGCTGTAGTCCCCTTCCTTCTTTCCTTTCTAAACTCTGTCCAGAGCAGCTCACAGGACGTTCCGTCAGACTGTATACACGCTGTAGCTCCGAGAGTCACTTTCCACGTTCTTAGGGAACACAGGCAGCTTGTTCTGAGATAACGGCTTCAGATGTAGCTCTGACTAGGCTAGAGTGATTTCCTCCACTCGTACTAGCCTCCACTTCAATTCAAGATGAACTACCTGAGCTCTCTCAGGAATCAGTCTTCTCTCCTCTCCCTCCAGTTTGATCTAGCTCTGACAGGAACTTATCCTGACAGGAAACATACTGGCTTGCACCAGACTGAACTGGCTGTCTTGACTTGACTGGCTTGTACTAGCTACTGCTACCAATCCCACTGACCTTAAGTAGTCTAAGGTTCCCTCTAGTGGTGATGTTGGGAAATGTGTGAGATGTGAATGAATATCAGGTTTTCACAATTACCTTCCTGTGCACTCTCCAGGAAACATGTGTACCAAACGCAGCTGGGCCACACATACATACATTACATTACTGATCCTGAGTTACATTCTGTATTATACCCCAGAGCTGCACTCACTATTCTGCTGGTGCAGTCACTGTGTACATACATTACATTACTGATCCTGAGTTACATCCTGTATTTTACTTCAGAGCTGCACTCACTATTTCTGCTGGTGCAGTCACTGTGTACATACATTACATTACTGATCCTGAGTTACATCCTGTATTATACTCCAGAGCTGCACTCACTATTCTGCTGGTGCAGTCACTGTGTACATACATTACATTACTGATCCTGAGTTACATCCTGTATTATACTCCAGAGCTGCACTCACTATTCTGCTGGTGCAGTCACTGTGTACATACATTACATTACTGATCCTGAGTTACATCCTGTATTATACCCCAGAGCTGCACTCACTATTTTTCTGCTGGTGCAGTCACTGTGTACATACATTACTGATCCTGAGTTACATCCTGTATTATACTCCAGAGCTGCACTCACTATTCTGCTGGTGCAGTCACTGTGTACATACATTACATTACTGATCCCGAGTTACATCCTGTATTATACTCCAGAGCTGCACTCACTATTCTGCTGGTGCAGTCACTGTGTACATACATTACATTACTGATCCTGAGTTACATCCTGTAA
Source organism: Oophaga sylvatica (assembly GCA_033576555.1). Taxonomy (NCBI): domain Eukaryota; kingdom Metazoa; phylum Chordata; class Amphibia; order Anura; family Dendrobatidae; genus Oophaga; species Oophaga sylvatica. The sequence continues at coordinate 24,497 of JARQOD010004068.1, read as the reverse complement.
TATACTCCAGAGCTGCACTCACTATTCTGCTGGTGCAGTCACTGTGTACATACATTACATTACTGATCCTGAGTTACCTCCTGTATTATACCCCAGAGCTGCACTCACTATTCTGCTGGTGCAGTCACTGTGTACATACATTATGTTACTGATCCTACCCAGTTTGCACTCTAGGAATTGCCGTCTTTACACCAGACACTGTACAGTAGTCAGACTCAGTATTTTATGCTCGGCTTCTTTGTGTAAACTCAGATAAAGAAATTTCCCAGTCCTGCTGTGCACACCTATGGATCAGCTACTGTGCCTGTATAAATAATGAAGGTGCACTGCTGTCCCCAGGTCCAATGTCATGGACAACACTCCGCTGTCCTCAAAATTCAGGACAATCAAACAACTGAGTGATGAGTGATGGATGAGGCCGCAGCTGCTTTCACAACTAGGCCGGTTATTGAGCGCTTACCAGTGAAAGTATAGTATATACATATCCAATCCCCACACACAGGTATATATACAGTTTGTGCTCAAAAGTTTACATACCCAGCAGAATTTTTGTTTTCTTGGCTTTTTTCAGAGAATATGAATGATAAAACCGAAACTTTTTCTCCACTCATGGTTAGTGGTTGGATGAAGCCATTTATTGTCACTACTGTGTTTTCTCATCTTAAATCATAATGACAACCCAAAATATCCAAATGACCCTGATCAAAAGTTCACACACCCTGGTGATTTTGGCCTGATAACATGCACAGAAGTTGCCACAAATGGGTGTGAATGGCTAGTAAAGGTAACATCCTCACCTGTGACCTGTTTACTTGTAATCAGTGTGTGTTACATAAAAGCTGAGTGAGTTTCTGGGATCCAGACAGACTCTTGCATCTTTCATCCAGCCACTGACGTTTCTAGATTGTGAGTCAGGGGGAAAGCAAAAGAATTGTCAACGGATCTACGGGAAAAGGTAGTTAAACTGTATAAAACAGGAAAGGGATACAAAACGATATCCAAGGAATTGAAAATGCCAGTCAGCAGCGTTCAAACTGTGGTTAACAAATGGAAAATCAGGGGCTCGGTAAAAACAAAACCACGGTCAGGTAGACCAACAAAAATGTTGTCCACAACTGCCAGGAAAATTGTTTGGGATGCAAAGAGAAATCCACAAATAACATCAGCTGAAATACTGGACTCTCTGAAAACTAGCGGTGTGGCTGTTTCAAGATGCTCAATAAGAAAGCACTTGAAGAAAAATGGGCTGCATGGTTGAGTCACCAGAAGAAAGCCATTACTGCGCAAATGCCACAAAGTACCTCGCCTACAATACGCAAAACAGCAGAGAGGCAAGCCTCAAAACTTCTGGAACAAGGTAATTTGGAGTGATGAGACAAAAATTGAACTTTTTGGCCCCAACCATAAACGTTACATTTGGAGAGAGGTCAACAAGGCCTATGATGAAAGGAACACCATTTCTACTGTAAAGCACGGAGGTGGATCGCTGATGTTTTGGGGATGTGTGAGCTACAAAGGCACAGGAAACTTGGTCACAGTTGAAGGAAAGATGAATGTAGCACATTTTCAGCAAATGCTGGAAGCAAATTTGCAATCATCAGCTCAGAAGCTGCGCATGGGACATACTTGCACATACCAACATGACAACGATCCAAAACACAAGGCCAAGTCGACCTGTCATCGGCTACAGCAGAACAAAGTGAAGGTTCTGGAGTGGCCATCTCAGTCTCCTGACCTCAATATCATTGAGCCACTCTGGGGAGATCTCAAGCGCGTAGTTCATGCTAGACAGCCCAGGAATTTACAGGAACTGGAGGCTTTATGCCAAGAAGAGTGGGCAGCTTTACCACCTGAGAAAATAAAGAACCTCAACCACAACTACCACAAAGGACTTCAAGCTGTCATTGATGTTAGAGGGGACAATACACAGTATTAAGAAATGGGGTATGTGAACCTTTGATCAGGGTCATTTGGATGTTTGGGTTGTCATTATGATTTAAAAAGAGAAAACACAGTAGTTTGACAATAAATGGCTTCACCCAACCACTAACCATGAGTGGAGGAAAAGTTTTGGTGTTATCATTCATATTCTCTGAAAAAAGGCCAAGAAAGCAAAAATTCTGCCGGGGTATGTAAACTTTTGAGCACAACTGTATATATACTTCGGTACGATCACTACCAAGATCCGCAACAACCACAAAAAAAATAAGATGCCACCTCCAATCGTTTATTATAGGCCGATTGGACCTCCATTACTGATAACATACGGCCTCATGAGGCTTCAGTGGTGCGGCTTACAGAGCAAGAAGAATGAAGCGATTACATTTTATATATTAACCCCTTAACAACCACTGATATGAATAAAAATGGTGGCCGCTAAGGGGTCTTCTTCCCTCATCACCATTTTAAACCGGCAATCGGGGAATAAGTGTACAGCATCCCAGATAGTCAAAAAATCTCCAGGGTTTCAGCTATCAGGGGTATCTGTGCAATAAAAATGAAAACTCATCTCTCTATCCTCTGACGTGATCAAGTATGCCAGAAAAGAGAGAAGTGGTATTCCCAAGCCCCCAATGACACCATCTCTCCAGACCCCCTTCTCTTTTTCACAAAGCAAAATTGCAGGCGCATGTGATGCGCGTCCGCCGAGATCTGCCGACCAGCACCCATCAACATTTTATCACTGTGATAGACCCTATGACAGTGATCAAAACTCCGATGTTTGGTAAATATGGCAGCACTTGGGCTGCGCCTCTCTCTTCTTCCCTTGGAGTTGTTCTGCAGAGATACAGGTCCTTCTCAAAAAATTAGCATATAGTGCTAAATGTCATTATTTTCCATAATGTAATGATTACAATTAAACTTTCATATATTTTAGATTCATTACACACCAACTGAAATTTGTCAGGTCTTTTATTGTTTTAATACTGATGATTTTGGCATACAACTCCTGATAACACAAAAAACCTGTCTCAAAAAATTAACATATTTCAACCGTCCAATAAAATAAAAGTGTTTTTTAAAAACAAACAAAAAAAACCATCAAATAATAATGTTCAGTTATGCACTCAATACTTGGTCGGGAATCCTTTGGCAGAAATGACTGCTTCAATGCGGCGTGGCATGGAGGCAATCAGCCTGTGACACTGCTGAGGTGTTATGGAGGCCCAGGATGCTTCGATAGCGGCCTTAAGCTCATCCAGAGTGTTGGGTCTTGCGTCTCTCAACTTTCTCTTCACAATATCCCACAGATTCTCTATGGGGTTCAGGTCAGGAGAGTTGGCAGGCCAATTGAGCACAGTAATACCATGGTCAGTAAACCATTTACCAGTGGTTTTGGCACTGTGAGCCGGTGCCAGGTCGTGCTGAAAAATGAAATCTTCATCTCCATAAAGCATTTCAGTCGATGGAAGCATGAAGTGCTCCAAAATCTCCTGATAGCTAGCTGCATTGACCCTGCCCTTGATGAAACACAGTGGACCAACACCAGCAGCTGACATGGCACCCCACACCATCACTGACTGTGGGTACTTGACACTGGACTTCAGGCATTTTGGCATTTCCTCTCCCCAGTCTTCCTCCAGACTCTGGCACCTTGATTTCCGAATGACATGCAAAATTTGCTTTCATCAGAAAAAAGAACTTGGGACCACTTAGCAACAGTCCAGTGCTGCTTCTCTGTAGCCCAGGTCAGGCGCTTGAGGTGCCTTGATACAGCACTCTGGGAACAGCCTATTTGTTGAGAAATTTCTTTCTGGGTCTTACCCTCTTGCTTGAGGGTGTCAATGATGGCCTTCTTGACATCAGTCAGGTCGCTAGTCTTACCCATGATGGGGGTTTTGAGTAATGAAGCAGGCAGGGAGTTTTTAAAAGCCTCAGGAATCTTTTGCATGTGTTTAGAGTTAATTAGTTGATTCAGAAGATTAGGGTAATAGGTCGTTTAGAGAACCTTTTCTTGATATGCTAATTTTTTGAGACAGGTTTTTTGGGTTATCAGGAGTTGTATGCCAAAATCATCAGTATTAAAACAATAAAAGACCTGACAAATTTCAGTTGGTGTGTAATGAATCTAAAATATATGAAAGTTTAATTGTAATCATTACATTATGGAAAATAATGAAATTTAGCACTATATGCTAATTTTTTGAGAAGGACCTGTACACTACACCCAAGTGCTGTCCTGACAGTGAAGAAAAAAATCTAATTTCTAGATCAATTCTAATAAATCCTTTCCCAATCTCCTAATCACTCCTATATATACTGCTCAAAAAATAAAGGGAACACTCAAATAACACATCCTAGATCTAACTGAATGAAATATTCTCATTGAATACTTTGTTGTGTACAAAGTTGAATATGCTGTCAACATAATCACACAAAAATCATCAATGGAAATCAAATTATTGAACCAATGGAGGCCTGGATTTGGAGAGACCCCCAAAATGAAAGTGGAAACAAGTCCAAATGAAAATCAAAACAAGACAAAATTAAAGTGGAATCAAGTCAAAATGATGCTCAGTATTGTGTGTGGCCTCCACGTGCCTGTATGACCTCCCTACAACGCCTGGGCATGCTCCTGATGAGGTTTCGGATGTTCTCCTGAGGGATCTCTTCCCATACCTGGACTAAAGCATCCGTCAACTCCTGGACAGTCTGTGGTGCAACGTGATGTTGGTGGATGGAGCGAGACATGCTGTCCCAGATGTGCTCAATCGGATTCAAGTCTGGGGAACGGGCGGACCAGTCCATAGCTTCAATGCCTTCATCTTGCAGGAACTGCTGACACACTCCAGCCACATGAGGTCCGGCATTGTCCTGCATTAGGAGGAACCCAGGGCCAACTGCACCAGCATATGGTCTCACAAGGGGTCTGAGGATCTCATCTCTGTACCTAATGGCAGTCAGCCTACCTCTGGCGAGCACATGGAGGGCTGTGCGGCCCTCCAAAGAAATGCCACCCCACACCATTACCCACTGCCAAACCGGTCATGCTGAAGGATGTTGCAGGCAGCAGGTTCACACTCAGCACATGTAACAGACGTGACAGAGTCTGGAGACGCCGTGGAGAGCGATCTGCTGCTGGTAACATCCTTCAGCATGACTGGTTTGGCAGTGGGTCAGTAATGGTCACATAATAAACACAAAAATATTTACCTAAATTTACCACTAACATAAAGTACAATGTGTCATGTAAAAACATTCTCAGAATCAGTGGGATCCGTTGAAGCGTTCCAGAGTTTTTACCACATAAAGTATCACTGGACAGATTTCTAAAATTTGGTCTAGTCAGGAAGGTAAAAATTAGCTTGGTCACTAAGGAGTTAAATCACAAAAGTTATGCAGCGTTTACAAAATATATTACAAAGGAGACAATAGAATACAGTATATACAATTGTATAAAAATAAAAGGAATAAACAAAGGCAAATTACTAGACCTGATGTCACAGGAATGGCGCGATCTTTCTGGAGGTGAGTTCTTTTGATTGAAAAATTGTGCAGTCCTAAGACGAGCTGTATCGCCCAGTACTGAACAATGACAAAAATTCTGAATCTGCTTTTAGCAGTTATAAGTCACTAAGAAACTCCCCTTGGGGACCTCAGATGGTGGCTGGTGAGGGGATTAGTGTTCGTATGATGATTCGTGACGCCACCTGTAGTACCTGGTCAGGGTGACCAGCGCTGCTGTGCAGATCCTCTGGAAGGGATGGTGTTGTGCAGCTAGATGTTAAGTCTCCTACAGGTAAGACTGTATCCTTCCAGGGCAGATAGATGATAGGTGTAGCAATGGTGCTGGTGGATGTAGCAGAGGGGAGTGTGCGTCGCTGGAATAATCAGGGAAACAGTTCTGTTGCAGTTTCAAGGTTTTACTCACAGTCTGTTATGCGCATACAGATACCAGCCGGGCACTGTGTCCTCCAAGAGATTGGTCCAGCAACCCTCAGGTAAGTTAGTCGCACTTTCAAAGACTACCCTTCATTATGTTCCTTTCCGGCTTCTTCTCTCTAGGTGCTAACTCTCCTTACTTCCATGCACCATGCCACCACAGAGCCCTCGGACAAGGGAGTATTGGGCCCTTTCAGTTAACAGACCAGTGCGAATGTTCTGCACGTACTTGACCCCTAATGTTATGAATGTTTTAGAAATGAATTCTGAGCAGAAGCTCCCTCTGGTGGTTACAAACAGTACTGAACCATTCAATGAGGATTGGCAATCAGGAATTACAGACTGGCTGGATATAAGGGAGGTTTCCCCCCATCATGGTTGCCGGTGATCAATTGTTCTTGTCTCAACTTTGTTTCCTGGTTCACTTGGAAGCTTGCTGAGTCTTGCCTCTTCTCCTGCTCTCAGATAAGAAATTTTCTGTTTATTGTTTTTGTGCTTGCCATTTGCATTTTTCTCTGCATTTCTGTGAGGTTGGCCGGGTTCCCCTCCCCGGGGGCTTGAGCTCCTCTCGGTTCCTCTGGAGCCACTGTTGTTTGTTCATTTGCCTTTTCCAGTTTTTTCTGTGGCTGCGGCTTAGTTTTGTTACACCAGAGAACTAATTTAGGTGGTAGAGGTCGTGTGATCTCAGGTGTTTTTGCAATTAGTAGCATTGGCTTTTTTTAGGGTTTTTTGGAATTGCAGTAAGTATCCTTCCTATCCTTTTCTGTCTAGGCAGATTGGGCCCCAGCGTTTGCTCATACTATTTTCTGTCTGTGTCTGTATTTCCTCTTGTCTAACCGCCATTACATGTTTGGGGGCTTCCTATGTTCTTTGGGGATCTGCTCCGGGGCAGATAGCTTTCCTCTTTCTATCTTTAGGTGTAGTTAGCCTCTCAGGCTGTGACGAGGTGTCTAGGACCAACGTAACAACGCTCCACGGCTGCCTTTAGTTGTGGTGGTTAGTCAGGGTACTGCAATCCAGTAGATTCCAACCTCTCTGGTGTATTGCCGTTTTTGCCTGCTCTCCTCAGCTACCAAAACATAACACCCTAAGCTGCCTTCCGGAGAGATTATGGTGGCTAGTGGCCCAGTGAAATGACCACTGTTGTCGGTGTTACAAGCGGAGCTGAACTTTCCCGCTAATCTAGGGACCGTTCCCCGATGTTCGCCTGGTCCTTCCTTCTTCAGGATGGGGGCACAGCTCCAACTGCTGTCTCGCCCTGGACCCTTTCGCTCTCACAGCAAGGCTCCCTGAGGTGGACTCAAAGGAGCAGCAGGACAGTCCAGTACCCACACACTGACTGCCTGACACAAACTGTTCTAACATGCTGCTGCAGCAGCTCCTTCCTGAGGAAGACTGATCTCTATCCTCACACGCAGCCTAAGTGCTGCCTAAGCTCCACCCATCAGCTAACTACACCCTTTCCTAACCAGCCTGAGTCAGACCATCCTCCCGAAGGGTCCGCCTGTGCTCAGCCAGCATAGTGTATGTTGGATGCAGGTGGTGGGAGTCAATGGGGTGCTTCCTCCTTACCTGAGAGTCAGGTGTCACACCTCTGGGTGAGATGCAACATCTCCGTGGCGACTGAACCCTCAGGGCGCCACATTCCCCCCTTGTTAAACACAGAACTCCCGGGCTGTAACAGAGTAAAGATATTATATGAGAAACATACAAAATTTTATGAATGCCAGCAAACAGTAGAAAACAATTTCAAAACTCATCATTCCTTTATGGGAGGCACTTCAAGTTAAACGTTGCATAAATAACATTTTTAATATCAACATTCAAATATAGTGCAATCAGCAATTACGTTGGAGTTCATATAAAACTTGTGCTTGTGGAGGACCCACTCCAAACCTCCCACGTTGGTCTTGGGTGGGCTGCAAGACATTACTGACTTTTCCAGCAGACCTCACCTTCAGCCACACTAAACGGGTTTTAACTTCAGAGGTAGTTAAGTAAAAGCTATATGTAAAACCAAGATGGAGCACCTAAGTGCTAACTATACATATTAGAGTTTCTGGGCTGGCAAAGTCCTCAGCCACGCAGTTCAGAAGATCAATACTCAGACAATTACCCCTCCGGGTTAATGTATACATTTGCATACTATATACATTAATACACTATATACATTTGTGGAACCTGTCCGGTTTTCTCATTTACTTAGTAGTGGCAACACCGGGTGTTACCTGTTGCTCTTGGTGGCGCTCCGTACAGTCAGGAGTTGGAGCCGGCTCGGGAGCTGGTTGCGGAGCCAGTTCAGGAACTGGTTGCGGAGCCAGTTCAGGAACTGGTTGCGGAGCTGGCTCATTCCGGCTCTTTACGTCGCAGGACCCGGCTACCTCCGGAGACACGGGCGGCAGACCTGTAGCTGGTGCAGGCGGCGTGGGAAGCCGTTTCTCCGCAGACTCCTCTGTGGGGACAGGTAAGGCCGCTGCAGCATCGGCGACGGGGCTCACTCCTTGTTCGGCTTCAGGTGCCGGTGACACGGGTGGGCGCAGCGGTCGGCTCTGCTCCAGTCGCAGCTCCAGAACCCGCCAGCTCTGCTTCATCCGTTCTACTTCTGCCCAGTGCCGGGCCATCTCTTCCAGCACAGCGTCGGTGTCCGATGCAGGGAGGGTGCCGACATCATCCGGAGGGTCCCGCTCTTTCGTATAGGGGTGCAGCTTTCGTGTTCTCTTCCTCCCACCAAGGATGATGAGGAGGCGGATCTCTTTAGCTGTGGGGCAGGTACGCACATTGCAGAAACACTTGGACTGGGCGGTCATTATTTTCAGCCTAAGTGCTGCCTAAGCTTCACCCACCAACTAACTACACCCTTTCCTAACCAGCCTGAGTCAGACCATCCTCCCGAAGGGTCCGCCTGTGCTCAGCCAGCATAGTGTATGTTGGATGCAGGTGGTGGGAGTCAATGGGGTGCTTCCTCCTTATCTGAGAGTCAGGTGTCACACCTCTGGGTGAGATGCAACATCTCCGTGGCGACTGGACCCTCATGGCGCCACACTGGTAGATGAATGCCAAAAACTATAAGATCCCCGATCTTAAGGATATCTGTTCCCCTGGAGGTCCCAGGCGGGAGATATTAATGCCATATTACCTATCATGAATTTAGCTTTCTATAGATAGGAGTCATGGCATATCCACCCTTATTCCATCTGGCCGATATTTATTTGGGGCTGATGTGCAGACCGCAAAGTAATTTAAGTAAATACGTCACGTCACGTTCGCCATTTTGTCACAATGCCGAAAATATAACTCCCACATCTATAAGACCTACAATTCTCGTAAAAGACATATATTCATAACTGGTATCTTGTGCCATCCTGGAGGCCTGTAATTATTTTGAATATAAGAAGCCTTATGTAGACTGTAAAGTGTTATCTCCCAGCGTATTGTACAGACTCCATGTCTGCTCCCCATCAGATAACCTACTTCAACTACCTGTTCACAGCGAGGGTCATAGAGCAAATGGGGTCAGATAAAGTGTTAACTCTTTTTCCATCTACAATTTATGATTAAATCATGCTTCTGTGCTCGATATGTGAGCAAGAGATGGTCTAACAAACTGATCCTATTTTACAATTACACTTATGACACCCACTTATCAAAATTATCTTAGAAAAGTTTTACTATATGATGTCAAGGCTCGTTAATTCAAAGTGCCCACATATTTTTCTTCTGATTGCAAAGAAACAGCATCGAAACACATTGGAGGAAAATCAGATAAAATTGATTATTTATACAGGATAGAATAGGTATTTGACATTTCTAGTGGGTGTCCAGACAGTCCCGTAATAGCAGATGTCTAAGTAGGGAAGGATCAGGCACGTTGGCTTTCAATATGTTCCATCATTTGTTCCTACCATAGATCAGCTGCTTTATCCCCTCTGTCCATTGACAACATATGCATGCTCAGCAGATCCGAGCACACATGTATATGATGAGTCTGGAGATTAAGAAAGTCAGCTAAGCTTCTGGAGGGACCTTTCTGGGTTCCTGAACTTATGGTCATAATTACCTAAAAAAATGTTAACAGAATCGCAAACTTTTGTGACTTTATCCGATACAGTTAACACATTGGCCCCGATTCAGCTTTTGCCTGAAATCTTTGCGTAAAGCTGTTTAAAATGTTTCAACCTGAAGTTGAGCAAAAATTTTGCAACTTTTGGCCATTTTACACAAGTCCCCTCCAGCTCCGCCAACTTTCAGAAAATTAGGCAGGGCTCAGAAAAGAAGTATGCCTTCCAAATTCATCATAATTTACTAAAGGGGCTTATATTACAACAGAAATGTTCTCCAGCCCCTAACATTTGAGGCAGGGTGCATGGCAATTAAAAGATTTATCAGGTTCATTAAGAAGCGCAGCCCTCTTTGCTCATTTGGTGCATTTTCCTCCAGCGCCCTGTTTATCAATCTGACTTACAAAACAGCAGTCTTGATGAATCGGAGCATTAAGATGGAAGAAATAAGAGAATGTTCCCCGCTGCCGATCTGCATTACACGGATACGATGTAATTCTTGTACATCAGAAGTAATTTGAAGAAAACTCGCATCTGGATTAAACAGACGTTTGATTTATTAATTACACATTTCATGTCTCATTTGCTGTTTGCATTATCGGCGCAGGAGTTTGTCCTAAACAAGGAAAGATAGAAAAGTATGACTCATATCTTATTACCATGCGTAACGCTCTGCTAATATCTGATTTCCGAAAAGAAGAAGATAAAAAAGACTGGAATAAGTATTAAACCAGTAAATAAGAATATTTTACCATCGGCTTTTTTTTTACAAATTGGTTCCACATCCTGTTCTGGTTATTTACTAATTGTTCCTATCTTAATAGACCTCAGAGCTCTGTTTTTCTGAAAAAAAAAAACTCCAAATTCTCTGCATGGACTTAAGGATTTGTTATTCTGTAACCAATATTTAGCACCAATGTGAAGCACTCGAGCAGAAGGAGCCGTCTACAGCAGGAGAACGGAAAGCCCGGCACTGCAGCCTGGACAGGTAAGTAGCAGAGGCTCACCTGTCCCATCTGAAGCATTGGACATTTGGTTCCTGTGACCGGCTCCCTCAGCTCCTTACTGTGGTAATCTGGATTATACCTCTGATATCATTCGCTAAGGCCTTTTAGACCAGCTCAAGTGGCGAAATGCTGCTTGAGTATTCAGGTAGTTATTGCTCTTGTTGCTACTACTTGCAGGTCTCTACCGTCTGCCACAGAAGTGTCTCCTTATTAATCAAGCCCTGCTACAACTGCTGGACTCTGCTATATTCATTAAGTGTGACTTCTGCCAAACCCAGCTCTGCAGCGTTCATCAAGTGGATCTTCTGGCAAACCCAGCTGTGCTCCATCTACAGGACTCTGCAACCTTCATCAAGTGGCTCTTCTCGCAAACCCTGTTCAGCTACACCCAGTTAACTGTGCAACCTTCATCTAGTTGTAGGGGGAGCCAGGGCCATAGTTGTGGCTGACAACAGTTGCTCAATCACGCCCTGGTCTCCCGCCACATATACACAATGTCCTCTTTGAACTGTACCTTTTGTCCCGCTCTCAGCTCCATCAGGGTTCCTTCTGAGTTGCTGAGGGCTGCTTTCTGATGGTTTCACACAAAGGGAGACAGACTCCAGTTCCAACTCAACAAAAACGATTCTACTTGGTTCCATTCTCAGTTCATCCAGTTCAGACACAGTTACATCACAGGGATCATCACAGAGTACATTCCCTCCTTGCCCTGTGCTTTCCCTCACTTCTTTCAGAATGTCCCAGGGTCGTACCGGATCATCCGGTACTGCAGCGTTCCTTCTGGCCAGCCTAACTATCTTCAGGAGTTCCCCTGTCCGTTTCGCCCCAGACAAAAGAGCATCAGACCATGTAGTTAGCTGCCACGTACTGGAGCTTCCCTGCATTCTCTCACACTGGTGACCTTCGGCCCTCAGGCCCTGGATGACTGGGCTCAGTGCTTTAAACTTTCGGAGTCCACCTGCCCTGTCCGGGCTCTCAGGCCCTACTGACTAGACTACAGGAAATCTTCCTGGCTTACCCACAATTGGCCCCTCCTATCTTAGCTAATTGCTATTCTAAGTTCCTATTCCTATTGCTGTCCTACAATACCCCCCTCTAGTGGCTAACTTAATATCTACACTTTCCCTATCAATACAATATATTTACATAGCAGCATTAGGTACATTACTATATATGTATATATACAAACTAGAACATTTACAGTTGTACGCAGTGTACTTATGTTTCTTGAACACTGTGATTTTTTTATGTGTGTCCAGTATATTTTGTTGCATCAAATGTGTTACTTAAAAGGATTTTCAATTTTATTTTTTTTATGCCCACAGGCTTGAGCTAGGGAAAAATATTAAAATCAGAAATAATCATCTTTCCTGGGTCGAGCAATTCACATTCATACTGCTCTAGTCTTTGTTCAGAGGCTGCACTGATGATGTCATGACTAATGCACATGTGACCGCTGCAGTCAATCACTGACTGAGTTATGCTGAGGTAGACGGCACAAGCTGCTGAACCCAGTAATTGGCAAAAGTGGTCACGAGTTACTGTCATGACATCACAACTACAGCTTGTACAAAACAACTAGAGTAGTAGCTGAGAGATATCACTTGACCAGGTGAGGATGTAACTCTGTTTTTAGTATTTTTCTTTAATGAGAGCAGATGGGCATCAAAGAAATTAAAACAAAAAAAACTTTTAAAGAGGTGACCCTTTGCTCTCACTGTCCGTCCTAAGCTTAAAGGGGTATTCTCTTCAGAGCTATGCAGTCTCCCTACAGTCTCCTCACTTCCTGGTTTCTGGCAGGGTGTCAAGATCCAGTCTGGGTTGGAGCCGATGTTACTGCAAACACTAGGGGAAGCAGAGGCAGGTAGCGTAGTCAGGTGGCAGCCGGAGGTCGGTACACAGGAAAGCAGTGTTTGTAGCAATGGATCAGGCGGATAACGTAGTCAGGTGGCAGCCGGAGGTCGGTACACAGGAAAGGCAGTTAGGTAACAGAGGAGCAGGCAGATTACGTAGTCAGGTGGCAGCCGGAGGTCGGTACACAGGAAAGGCAGTTCGGTAACAGAGGAGCAGGCAGATAACGTAGTCAGAAGGCAGGCCGAGGTCGGTTCACAGGAGAGCAGTGTTTGTAGCAATGGATCAGGCGGAGAGCGTAGTCAGAAGGCAGGCCGAGGTCGGTACACAGGAAAGGCAGTTCGGTAACAGAGGAGCAGGCAGATAACGTAGTCAGGTGGCAGCCGGAGGTCGGTACACAGGAAGAGCAGTGTTTGTAGCAATGGATCAGCGGAGAGCGTAGTCAGAAGGCAGGCCGAGGTCGGTTCACAGGAGAGCAGTGTTTGTAGCAATGGATCAGGCGGAGAGCGTAGTCAGAAGGCAGGCCGAGGTCGGTTCACAGGAGAGCAGTGTTTGTAGCAATGGATCAGCAGGAAACGCTTGACTAAAGGCTTGGAGCTCAATAATCTCGCAATGACACACCCACAGGGCCAGGTTTATATAGGGTGTGTAATTGGCAATCAGAGGCCTAATCAAGAGAGCACTAGGTGTAGCCAATCAGGAAGAACAGTCAATGGTATCTGGGTTCAGCAAGGAACTTTGCAGCCAGCAGAATAGCTCAGATGGTAGAGCTGCTGGCCAGTGGACAAGAGGTACTGGGTTTGACTCCTGACAGTACTCCCCTCCTTCCAGGATGGCCTCTGGACATCTCAGGAGCTGGCTTATCCGGGTACCTCTGATGAAAGGCTCTTGTTAGTCTAGGAGCATGGACGTTGTCCCTTGGTTCCCATGAATTTTCCTCTGGTCCGTAACCCTTCCACTGCACCAGATACTGCAGTTTACCTCTGAATTTTCAGGAGTCCAGAATCTTATCCACAATGTATTCTTCTTCACCACGGATCCTTTCTGGTGGAGGAGGTGGCTGAATTCTTCCTGGAAACGGGTTTTCACAGAAGGGTTTGAGCAAGGATATGTGAAACACTGGATGAATCTTTAGATTGTTGGGAAGTTTTAAACGAAAAGCAACCTGGTTAATTTTTGCAGAAATTTGAAAAGGTCCAATGAATTTCTGACCCAATTTGGAGGATGGCACATGTGTCTTAAGGTTTTTAGTGGACAGCCAAACTTTGTCTCCAACCTGAAGAGCAGGGGGCAATCTCCGATGTTTATCTGCTGCTTCCTTATATACTTCCTGGGTCTTGAGTAATATCTCTGATAATTCCTTCTGGGATTCCTGTAATTTTGCAAGCCTGTCATTTACAGCAGGAATGGGAGTGTTCACTGGCAGATTAGGAATAAATACTGGATGTACTCCATAATTAGCAAAAAATGGGGTTTGAGATGTAGCGCTATGTATGGAGTTGTTGTAGGCAAACTCTGCTGTTGGTAAATAGTCCACCCAGTCATCCTGAAGATAGGAAATGAAGCAACGGAGGTATTGCTCCAAAGTCTGGTTCGTTCTCTCCGTCTGGCCATTGGACTGAGGATGGAAAGCGGTAGAAAGATTCACCGTGACTCCCAAGGCTGTACAGAAACTCTTCCAAAATTTTGACGTAAACTGAACGCCTCTGTCAGACACCACGCTGTCAGGAATTCCATGTAACCTGAATACCTCTTTGATTATCAGTTCTGCAGTTTTTTCAGCAGTAGGAATTCCTTCAGTTGGAATAAAGTGGGCCATTTTTGTGAGTCGGTCCACTATGACAAGGATGACGGTCATCTGTTTGGAAGGGGGTAGTTCCACAATAAAATCCATGGAAATAGATCCCCAAGGCCTGGATGGAACTGGAAGTGGTTGCAAGAGTCCTAGAGGAGACGATCGTGGGGTCTTGTTTCGTGCGCATGTTAAACAGGTTGAAACATATTTCCTCACGTCCTTCCTACAATTAGGCCACCAAAAGAAACGAAGTAGTAAGTCTTGTGTTTTTGCAACTCCAGGATGTCCTGCCAGTTTAGAATCATGGACACTTTTGAGGATTTCAAGGCGAGAAGATTCAGGTACATATATTTTGTGTTTCTGCATCCAAAACCCCTCTTTGAATGAAAGATCGACGTCTTCCGAAGGATGGTTAAGGAAAGAGTCCTCTTGATATCCATCTTTAATTCTATTACATAGTCCTCTAGAGTGCAATATTCCCAAAAAATTTTTAGGGCCTAGAATTGTATCGTCATTACTAGACCTCTCCTGAGGTTCCGAACACATCCTGGACAGGGCGTCAGCCTTGCCATTTCTTGAACCAGGCCGGTAAGAAATTATAAAATTGAATCTTGAGAAAAATAAGGCCCATCGTGCTTGTCTTGCAGACAATCTTTTTGCTGTACGGAGGAATTCAAGATTCTTGTGGTCCGTGAGGACAGTCACAGGGTGATTGGCACCTTCCAAAAGATGTCTCCATTCGGAGAAGGCAACTTTAATGGCTAACAGTTCTTTATTACCGATATCGTAGTTCTTTTCTGCAGATGACATGGTGTGGGAAAGAAACGCACATGGGTGAAGTTGCATTTTGTCCCCAACTCGCTGAGACAGAATGGCTCCCACTGCAGAGTCCGAGGCGTCCACTTCGACAGTAAATGGCAATTCAGGATTTGGGTGTACTAACAATGGAGCAGACGTAAAAAGAGTTTTCAATTTGTCAAAAGCCTCCTGTGCCTCCGGAGACCAGAAAAATGCTTTGGTCTTTTTTGTTAGTGTAGTAATTGGTAGTATGATCCGTGAAAAGTTCTTTATAAATTTTCGGTAAAAATTTGCAAATCCTATGAAACGCTGGACGTCTTTTAAATTTCTTGGAACAGGTCAGTCCACTACAGCATTGATTTTGCCGGGATCCATGCTCAGACCTTCTGGGGAGATGATATATCCCAGAAATTGGATACTGGTTTGTTCAAACTCACATTTTTCAAGTTTAATGTAGAGATGGTTCTCCTGTAGTCGTTCCAAGACTAACTGGACGTGCCTGCGATGCTCTTCCAAGGTGTCTGAAAATATAAGAATGTCATCGAGATAAGCCACAACGAATTGGTCCAAGAAATCTCGAAATACATCATTAATAAAATGTTGAAAGGTGGCTGGGGCATTGCTAAGACCAAAGGTCATAACCAGAGATTCAAAATGTCCATATCTCGTTCTGAAGGCGGTCTTCCACTCATCTCCTGGGCGAATCCGTATGAGGTTGTAAGCCCCTCTAAGATCCAGCTTCGTAAAGATTTTCGCAGAACGGAGTCTCTCAAATAGTTCAGGAATCAAGGGTAGCGGGTAGCGATTCTTGACAGTGATATTATTCATCTCTCTGTAGTCAATACATGGCCGCAGAGTGGAGTCTTTCTTTTCAACAAAGAACAGGGGTGCCCCAGCTGGAG
Source organism: Oophaga sylvatica (assembly GCA_033576555.1). Taxonomy (NCBI): domain Eukaryota; kingdom Metazoa; phylum Chordata; class Amphibia; order Anura; family Dendrobatidae; genus Oophaga; species Oophaga sylvatica. The sequence goes on along the minus strand of JARQOD010004068.1, from coordinate 8,203 downwards.
ATGTGGAAGGTCGAATAAAGCCTTTCTCTAAATTTTCATCCAGGAACTTTCTTAATACCTTCAATTCAGGTTCGGAAAGATTGTAAATCCGTCCAAATGGAATGGTTGCTCCTGGCAGCAATTCAATGGGACAGTCGTAAGGACGGTGAGGAGGTAATTGATCTCTTTCTTCTTACTGCAGACATCAGAGTAACTGCTTGCGAAATCTCAGAGATTTGGACTTGTTGGAGAACAGGGGGTTCCTTATGACAATTATTCTTACAGTAGTCAGATGGAAAGGTGATGGTCCTTGATGCTCAGTTGATAGAAGGGTTATGGACTGAAAACCAGGGGATCCCTAGAATAACCGGAAATTTTGGAGATGAAATAAGGTGGAAACTGACAGCTTCATGATGATCCGGTTCGATACAAATCTCCAGTTCGATTGTCTCATGCGTGACAGGTCCAGAAGACAAAGGTGATCCATCCACAGTTTCCATTTCAATTGGTGTGGATTTGGTCCTACTGGAAATATTATTATCACGTGTAAATTTTAAGTCCATAAAATTTCCTCCTGCTCCCGAATCCAACAGGGCAGAGCATTGTATTTTTTGGGTGCCCATTACAACCTGAATAGGGATTACAAAATGAGATGATGTATTATGTATTTTGTCTATTTCTGGTGTTACTGATGAGATAGTCTGCAAGATGGAATCCGACTGCTGAGAAAGGTCCATATTGCTGGCAGACCTGTTGTTGGTAAAGGCTATAGTCCTTTTGTTAGGACAGTTGATGGCATAGTGTCCAGGGTCCCCACAATAGAGGCAGAGATGTTCTGCACGTCGCCTCTCCTTCTCCTGTGCAGAGAGTGGTCTTCGGATGACGTCAATCTGCATCGGTTCAGACACGCCTTGCGTCTTTTCTTGGTGGTCCGATGCTGAAAATGAGAAGCCAGGGCTATTCCCAAGTGCTCGCAGTCTCTCCTTTCTCCTTTCAGTAAGTCTCTGGTCAATCCGGATACATAGTTGAATAAAGTCCTCCAACTGGTCAGGGGTCTCAACCCTGGCAAGCTCGTCTTTCACTGGTTCTGATAACCCTCGTCGAAATTGACTTCTCTGGGCCGCTGGATTCCAGGTGGTGTCGGCCACCCAGCGACGGAACTCCGATGTATATTCCGCAACAGAGCGACGTCCTTGGCGCAAATTATGTAATTTGGTTTCTGCTGTGGCACAGCGGTTTGGGTCATCAAAAACTTGATTCATAGCTGCGATGAAAGCTTCCAGGTCATTAAGGAGGGCATAGTCCTTTTCTACATAAGGTGAAGCCCAAGCAAGAGCTTCATCCGTCAGGAGATTTATCATGAAAAAAACTTTCTTCCTCTCACTGGTAAAAGGAGCAGGTTGCATCTGGAAGTATATGTGGCATTGATTGAGGAATCCTCGGTACTGCTTGCGATCCCCACTGAACTTTGCAGGCAGCGTCAGCCGCGCGTTTGATTCGGACCCTGAATTGCGCACGTCCAGAAGTTGTTTTTGTAGCTCAATTACTTCCTGTTGTATCGCCGTGAAATCAGTTTGTAACTTGGCATATTTTCCTTGAGAGTCAGTACAAAAACTTTGAAGCTCCGTAACTTGCCGCCTTAGGGTGTTCACAGCGGACTCCATTTTGGCGCGAGATTATTCTGTCAAGATCCCGTCTGGGTTGGAGCCGATGTTACTGCAAACACTAGGGGAGCAGAGGCAGGTAGCGTAGTCGAGGAGGCCGAGTCGTACACAGGAGAGTGTTGTAGCAGGAAGCAGGCAAATACGTAGTCAGGTGGCAGCCGGAGGTCGGTACACAGGAAAGGCAGTTCGGTAACAGAGGAGCAGGCAGATAACGTAGTCAGGTGGCAGCCGGAGGTCGGTACACAGGAGAGCAGTGTTTGTAGCAATGGATCAGGCGGAGAGCGTAGTCAGAAGGCAGGCCGAGGTTGGTTCACAGGAGAGCAGTGTTTGTAGCAATGGATCAGGCGGAGAGCGTAGTCAGAAGGCAGGCCGAGGTCGGTTCACAGGAGAGCAGTGTTTGTAGCAATGGATCAGCAGGAAACGCTTGACTAAAGGCTTGGAGCTCAATAATCTCGCAATGACACACCCACAGGGCCAGGTTTATATAGGGTGTGTAATTGGCAATCAGAGGCCTAATCAAGAGAGCACTAGGTGTAGCCAATCAGGAAGAACAGTCAATGGTATCTGGGTTCAGCAAGGAACTTTGCAGCCAGCAGAATAGCTCAGATGGTAGAGCTGCTGGCCAGTGGACAAGAGGTACTGGGTTTGACTCCTGACACAGGGCGGGCTTTCCTCTCTGAGTGACAGTTCTGGTGAGTAGCAGGACTGTAGTATTCATAGAACCATAAAGCTCAGCACAAGTATTGCTATAACACATTCAGGTATAAGTGGTTTGTTCTGGAGTGTGTACACTGTGTGATATCTGTATTTCCACATAGATATAACAAGGTGTAATGATACCCCCATTTTGCCTGCATTCAAAGTTTCTTTCCAGAACCTTCCCCACACAATGAGCTCTGCTACATTCATTAGGTTTTTGCAGACACATGCTGTGGGCTTCTGACCCCCTTTTCTCTCCCTCCAGCTACACACACACTTTGTGTAACGTGATACCAGGTTGCTAGCCCCACTGAAAAGTTATGGCCCAAGCTGGCTGAATGCAGTTGGGGGACCATGTGCTCTATTGTTTGTTTAGAATCTAACCATTGGGGCATAACTCGGCACCAGGTTATGTTATGAGTACAAAATTTACCCATCTGCATGTCCATCGGTAGAATCAACAACCAGTGAATTTTCAAAGAGCTGGCACCAGCAGAATGCGAGAAATGGATTCCTACGTCGCCGCTTGGTACAGGTACTTCATATTTAGACTTAAAGGAACGCCAACGTCATGCTGAGTAAGATGATGCACTATGCGTCGCCATGCGAGGTCCCCTCTCTTAGTTATGTAATTCAGAAGTTTTGTAGCAAAAATGTTCATTCTGAGAAAAGAGGAGTGCTTCCATAGCTCCACCCACTTCAGTGATGTCACGACCAAGGGGTATAAGGTAGTGCCAGGTCATTTTGCTTCTCTTGCCCTGGAAACCTGATGCAGTGAAGCTGTGTGATGCATTATGACGTGTCGCCCATCCCCCAACCGCATGTAAGTTTCTTCCTTTAATACCTTTCATTTTGTAATCGTCTTGTACATATTTTAAATTGTCTCATATTCTAATATCTTTTAGACCTTTTGTAAACACTGCCTATCTTTTTGGAGTAAAATATATAAAATTACTAGTTCCGTTTCTCCTTGCTCTATAACGTACTGTCACATCCTCCAAAGGGAATTACGCTACTAAATTGGGGTGGCCTCTGCCCCACATTCTAGAACCAGAGGCTGGTGGCAGCAAGTGTGTGCTGGGAATTGGGTATAGCTAGCAGTGACAGAGCGGGTTTTATAAGCGTATTGCCTGGCTGCGGCTAGGAGTAGTTATAATTCCCTTGTTGCAGCGTGCCTAATAGTCATTACACCTCCAAGAAGTCCCGTCCGGCGACTAATTATCTTAGGTGCAGTTCCCTGACTGACCTGAGAGCTGCGAGTTCCTAAGCGGAACTGGAAAGTGGGATATACATAAATCCCTGGAGTTGGTAATACATTGGTGGCAGCGGAGGGATAACTAAAATAAGCCCCCCCTGCGGTAAAGTGTAAAGTCAACAGGCTTGTTTGCTGTTTTTTCATCACATTTGGTGGCAGCGGTGGGATCCTAAACCGTGACCCCCGTGCCTCCGTCCGCTTTTCCTTACACAAGGCATTGGAACAAGCAAACTGTTCTGGCCGTGATTAGGTGAACTGCTCTGAAAGCAGCCGATGCTGCTGGCTGGTGATTTTGCAAAATTTATAACAGCAGCTTGTCAGGAGCTGAGAGAAAGGAGCAGATAATTGCTGTCTAGAAATCAGTGGTCTGTGGAGATGAGGCTGGTATGTTAGGAGTTATCACCTCTACTGGAATATAGATATTACAAACTCTCCACCATAGTCTGGGCAGGTTTGGGCGACCGGGCTCCATAGAAAACAACTGTACACTATAAAAGATAAAAGCTTGCATTGCAGGAAAATGAATGCAGATGGAAAAAGCAAGTCAATTGCAAACTTGCTTTTGTTCATGCGGTCTAACCAATTAAAGCAATTTAATAACTTCAGAACACCCCTTTAATGTAAGACATGAACAGTACACCTATCTCCCACATTCTTTCTTAATACACAATACTCTCACACTCCCTACCCACCATAGCTTAGGTGGCCTCTTTTCTCAGCCCACATCTTCACAAACTTTATGAACATTCCCTATGTTGAGATTAGCAAAACAGACATATCTCCATCACATCACACAAGATAGAAAAGAAATACATTAGAATGAAAAAAAGAAGTGACGATGAAAGCAGCATCATTAATTCCCATTATTCACCCGTCAGTAAACACATGTATTATGTGCAATATGTTCCAGCTAACTCCATTCACAATGCAATAAAGCATGATGATGGTTACAGAGTCTTCTGTCTATTAAATGACTGAAAAATGAAACCGCGGCCGTCACTTTATGAAGTGTTATTACAGATCACTTGTCAGCCTAATGGTAATATCAACACTTACGGTAACTTTTATGTATCACAAGTATGAGTTACACTGAGCTGCCTGAAATGATTAGGGGAACAAGGAATTGGGTTGTTCCAGGGACAATTTGTGACATTCGTTTAACACCTTCCTGCTGCAGCTAATATTTATTTTTGCACTGGAGGGGGAGATGTGAAGGGGGAGATGTGGAGAGGGGGAGATGTGGAGGGGAGATGTGGAGAGGGGAAGAAGTGGAGAAGTAAAGATGTGGAGGGGAGGTGAGGAGGGGGAGATGTGGAAGAGGAGTTGTGGAGGGGAGATATGGATAGTGAAAGATGTGGAGAGTGGAAGATTGTGAGAGGGTGAGGGGGAGATGTGGAGGGGTGAGGTGTGGAGGGGAGATGTGGAGGGGGAGATGTGGAGGGTGGGAGGGGAATGTGGAAGAGGAGTTGTGGAGGGGAAGATGTGAAGAGGGGAAGATGTGGAGAGGGGGAGATATGGAGAGGAGAGATGTGGGGAGGGGGAGGAGATGTGGAGAAGGGGAGATGTGGAAAGGGGGAGAGGTGGAGGGGGAGATGTGGAGAGGGGAGGGAGATGTGGAGGGGGTAGGTGTGGAGGGGGAGATGTGGAAGAGGAGTTGTGGAGGGGGAGATGTGGAGAGGGGAGATGTGGAGAAGGGGAGATGTGGAGGGGAGAGATGTGGGGAGGGGAGGATGTAGAAGAGGAGTTGTGGAGGGGGAGATGTGGAGGGGGGAGATGTGGAGAAGGGAAGATGTGGAGAGGAGAGATGTGGGGAGGGGAGATGTGGAGGGGGAGATGTGGAGAGGGGGAGAGTTGGAGGGAGAGATGTGGGGAGGGGGAGATGTGGAGATGGGGAGATATGAATGTGAGGTGTTGAGGGGGAGATGTGAAAGAGGAGTTGTGGAGGGGAAGATGTGGAGAGGGGAAGATGTGGAGAGGGAGAGATATGGAGAGGAGAGATGTGGGGAGGGGGAGATGTAGAAGAGGAGTTGTGGAGGGGGAGATGTGGAGGGAGAGATGTGGAGAAGGGGAGAGATGTGGGGAGGGGAGATGTGGAGGGGGAGATGTGGAGAGGGGGAGATGTGGATGGTGAGGTGTGGAGGGTGGAGGTGCGGAGGGGGAGATGTAGAAGAGGAGTTGTGGAGGAGGAGATGTGGAGAAGGGGAGATGTGGAGGGGGCGATAGTGGAGAAGGGGAGATGTGGAGTGGAGAGATGTGGAGAAGGGGAGATGTGGAAAGGGGAGAGGGGGGGGGGAGATGTGGAGGGGTAGGTGTGGAGGGGGAGATGTGGAAGAGGAGTTGTGGAGGGGGAGATGTGGAGAGGGGAGATGTGGAGAAGGGGAGATGTGGAGGGGAGAGATGTGGGGAGGGGGGATATAGAAGAGGAGTTGTGGAGGGGGAGATGTGGAGGGGGGAGATGTGGAGAAGGGGAGATGTGGAGGGGAGAGGTATGGGGAGGGGGAGATGTGGAGAGGGGAGAGGTGGAGGGGAGAGATGTGGGGAGGGGAGATGTGGAGAGGGGGAGATATGAATGGTGAGGTGTTGAGGGGGAGATGTGAAAGAGGAGTTGTGGAGGGGGAAGATGTGGAGAGGGGGAGATGTGAGGAGGGGAAAATGTGGAGAGGGGAAGATATGGAGAGGGGGAGATGTGGAGGGGGAATGTGGAGGGAAGAGATGTGGGGAGGGGAGATGTGGAGAGGGGAGATGTGGAGAGGGGGAGAGGTGGAGGGGAGAGATGTGGGGAGGGGGAGATGTGGAGAGGGGAGATATGAATGGTGAGGTGTTGAGGGGGAGATGTGAAAGAGGAGTTGTGGAGGGGGAAGATGTGGAGAGGGGGAGATGTGGAGGGGGAAAATGTGGAGAGGGGAAGATATGGAGAGGGGGAGATGTGGAGGAAAGAGAAGTGGGGAGGGGAGATGTGGAGAGGGGGAGATGTGGAGAGGGGGAGATGTGGAGAGGGATATGTGGAAGAGGAGTTGTGGAGAGGGGAGATGTGGAGGGGGAGATGTGGAGAGGGGGAGATGTGGAGGGTGAGGTGTGGAGGGTGGCGGTGTGGAGGGGGAGATGTAGAAGAGGAGTTGTGGAGGGGGGAGATGTGGAAAAGTGGAGATATGGAGAGGGAGATGTAGAAGAGGAGATGTGGAGAGGGGAGATGTGGAGAAGGGGAGATGTGGAGGGGAGAGATGTGGGGAGGGGGAGATGTAGAAGAGGAGTTGTGGAGGGGGAGATGTGGAGGGGGAGATGTGGAGAAGGGGAGAGATGTGGGGAGGGGGAGATGTGGAGGGGGAGATGTGGAGAGGGGGAGATGTGGATGGTGAGGTGTGGAGGGTGGAGGTGCGGAGGGGGAGATGTAGAAGAGGAGTTGTGGAGGAGGAGATGTGGAGAAGGGGAGATGTGGAGGGGGGAATAGTGGAGAAGGGGAGATGTGGAGTGGAGAGATGTGGGGAGGGGGAGATGTGGAGGGGGAGATGTGGAGGGGTTGTAGGGAACTTCCAAATGTTAAAAACAAAAAACGGGCAACATGATTCTGCACATCAGTGCGATTACAGCAATACAAAACTTATGAGGTTTTTATTATCCTAGTGGATTAAATGAATTCTGAACTTTTTATTAAAAATTAGCTTTGTATTTGAAAGGACTTGTCTATTGCGTGGCGAGCTGCAGAGTTTTTGGTACCATTTTGAGGTATTTATGATGTTTTTATCAACATGTGTTAAAATATTTGAGGATGACTTTATTTTTTTATCAAGAGAATATAGAGGGGATGCTCACCAATTGTGTAGGTGCTCAGGAGAACAAAACGTATAATTGAAATAGTATACTCCGGCACACAACAAGATAGAAAACTTTAGAATGCAAGAAAGTCAATATTTATTTCAAATGATGATAGCTCATTCAAAAAAGTAATATCCAGAAGACATTCATGAATATGGTACGTATGTACAACGTTTCGGCATAAAATGCCTTTTTCAAGTAGTACCTTTATAACTTACAACATGTGGATATATCTTATGAAGGCTCCAAATGGCTTGTGTGGTTTGAGCTCATTATTACCACACAAGCCATTTGGAGCCTTCATAAGATATATCCACATGTTGTAAGTTATAAAGGTACTACTTGAAAAAGGCATTTTATGCCGAAACGTTGTACATACGTACCATATTCATGAATGTCTTCTGGATATTACTTTTTTGAATGAGCTATCATCATTTGAAATAAATATTGACTTTCTTGCATTCTAAAGTTTTCTATCTTGTTGTGTGCCGGAGTATACTATTTCAATTTATTTTTTATTCATCCTATGAGACTTGAACCTGTGATCATAAAATCAGCACATAACACAGGATCCACCATTTACAATGGGTGATGTCACAGCTCACCTCCTCCTCCTGTACAATGACTGATAACACCTCTATATACAGTAGATAACACAGGATCCACCTATCACAATAGGTGATATCACAGCTCACCTCCTCCTCCTGTACAATGACTGATAACACTTCTATATACAGTAGATAACACAGGATTCACCATTCACTATAGGTGATATCACAGCTCACCTCCTCCT